>JAHBCN010007616.1:0-42610 GCA_019359885.1 Listronotus oregonensis | reverse complement strand
CCATAAAATCTAGGTTTTCAGCATCACCAGTCTTTTCTTTTCCACTGTCTATCCCGTTTACATGATGTTTTTCTGACGAATAACCTAGGATCAAATATTTTTTAAAGCCTTTTATATAAATAAAATAAATTAAATCTGTGGAAGGCAAATCATTTACAAAAAATACAACTAATTTATTCGCAACGTCTTTTAACCGGCAAGTATAGATCAAACCTACAGTTTCGTTATGATTCATAATTAACCCAATTAGAGGTTTCCAGCAGATTTTTGGTGAGATTTACCGTTTTTATTGTCCGTACTTTATTTGTTATTATTTAAATTTTAGGTAAACCCAAATGGAAGTCGCTACAAGTCCGGTGATCCAGCTTACTCCATTTACAACCAATGTGCCGCAGGAAGTGGTTCCATAGGTACAGCTTGTACAGCTGTATTTTGGACTAAAAGTGAAAATACTCAAGTTTATAATTTGCAAGTTACTAATTCTTATGCCCAAGCTGGAGATGCTCAAGCAGTTGCTTTTGCAGCTGAAGTTGACAAGGTTCACCTTTCAAAGGTGAATTTAATTGGAAGACAGGTAAATAACTTTAATAAAAGGCAGATTGTAACTATTACTACAAACTAAAAAAAAACGGTTAAAAATTTCTTCATAGCTTATGTTATTAAACATTTTTAAAGTTAATATATTTTAAACATATGGTAAACGGAACAAAATTTATTAGAAAAGACATTTTTTGTGTTTATTTTTTTAAAGAAATCTAGCAGATATCTTGCATTGACGTACAGGTGTATTTTATGGGTGGAAAAAACACTGCGCAGGTTTTTATTTTTTTTTGCAAACGTTTAAAAATTACAGACAAAAATCTTAACATACGTACTAAAATAAGAGTATAATATTTCTGGTCTATGTTCTATTCAGGAAAAGAGGACACAAATAAATTTATTCCGAGAAATATTTGTCAGTCATCACAAATATAGATATGCGTAATGTCTTTAAAATTATTAAGCATAAAACCGCATATTTTTTTGGTCAATGTCATAATTTTTTAGCTTTCGGAGAATTTTTTTTTTATTTAGGAGTTTTTACAATGTAAGTAAACACAGATAAATATTCTTGCCTCTAATTTTTATTTCAATAAAAATGTGTGTGTGCTACTCCAAGCTTTCAAAAATTTATTCTACAGGGCTAAAATCATAAAAACCTAACATAAACAAAAAGCGCTTACTGCTATATACAGTTTAGTAAAACATATTTCTCTTGTAAAAAAACAGCTGGAATTTTTGTTTGATCGGTATACCAATATTACTTAATTTTTTATTTAATAATTTAAAAAACTTAATTTACGCAAAATATGTGTCTTCATTTAATGGTATTTAAATTGATAAGTTCGCGTAAATAGTTTTTTTTTAAGAATGTATATAGGACAAAAATAATACGTCCTTAAAACAAATAAAAACCTTATTTTCGCCCTCTTATCCATTTAAAAATCATCGAATAAAAAAAAACACATTTTTCATAAATTAAATTTATAAAATAAATAAATATGTAGTAATATTGCTATGCCAATCAAATAGAAATGCCTGCCAGCTGTTTTTCACCATAGATATGCATTTAGCAGTAAGTACTTTTTATTCATAAAAATTAAGCTTACCATAATATTGCAGTTTTATAACCGTAGCCATGAGAAAATAAAAATTTTATAAAGCGTGCACAAAAGCAGTTTTATTTAAGAATCCCTTTAGGACCGGTACTCCAAGAAATTAATTGATTGGCCAAGACTAGGTAGGTAGGTAGGTTTAAAGTGCGTGGACTTTTTACGCCCTCCACTGCGACCGCTCAGTCTATTGTGGCTCACACCTTTTTATATTTCTCCCAATAGGATCAGACTTCTACCGGACACGAGCACAATATGTGTTCTGGTGTGTTCTGGTGTCCCTGTCCCCTGAAGAGTTTGACGAGCAGACGATTAGATCCGTCATGCCCCCCTCTCCCGGTCTAGTGACGTAGGTAGCTACCAGGTCCTTGTTACAGGAACCAGATGCTCCTTCTGAGGCCGCATCTCCGGCCTTACCGTATGAAAACGGTCCTATTCGCTTTCTGTTTAAGGCCAGGGAACTCTTTTCCCCACAAAGGCGTTCTGTACCGCTTTCTGTTTGGATTCAGGGATCCCTTCCTAAGCACCTGTTTGTTCGGGATAGATTAGCACTTCCTCATCAAACAGGTGACTTCAGGGACACCTTTCGAAACGGATACACCCGTTTCGGTCGGCGCATTTTTGTCTGCTTGTGACCTTGGGTGGCACCTCTCGAAACGAATTTATCCGCTTCGGTTTGGAGCTAGGGAAGTAATAGTCCTAGGAAGTAATAGAGCCCCGCATTACCGCAGTAAGGCTAGATTCTCTGAGAGGTCGCCCTGTATCTCAAAGGCACCGTTGGAGACACCTGTTTAAGGCACAGGATATCATTCACTCATCAGCACGGTATGCTAACACCTTAAGTTCAGCCTTGTGTTCATCTTAGCTTCGGATCCCGTTTCATACGCTAGCCAAAAGAGTTGCCGATAACCAGCAACTCTAGCGCATGTTCCAAAAGATCCTACTGGGCTCAACCACGACAACGACATGTGAACACAGCGGTTGGGTGGCCAAGACTATCCTTCTCTCTTTATATAAAATATATAAAAAATAAAAAGGCAAATAAATAAAAAACATGGTGTACAGGGTACCCCATTTTTGATCATTTGATAGGGTACCTCCATAATTGTCAATGTTATCAAAAAAATAATGTGTGCATCATGTGCTCTTTTTATGTCAAACTTAAAATGGTAAAACTAAGTTTAAAAATTTTTGCTCGTTTAAGAGATACGAGATTCTGAATAAACAAAAATAACGTATTTATTTACTTTTCGCGACAAATGCGTGCCAAGAGTGATTGCATGGGGTAGTAAAATTTTCCATGCAAAGAAAAGTAGTCACTTTGCAGACGCTTGGAAAAAATTATTTACAATAAACTTGTGTTGTTATAAACTTCTCTATTGTTCTTAATTGATAAGTTTATTTTATTCACCCTAAGCAGCAGGTTTTTAAAAGTAATTAAAAAATAAAAAGAAATTAACGTTAATTTTGTAAATTTGTTTAAGTCGTTATATTTTTACTAAATTATTAAATTTTCTGAATCTAATATTAAAAAAGTTTTTGCAAAAATAATTTATTTTATGGTAAAGTAAAGTAATTAGTTAGCGTATTAAATTTTTTACTCGACTATACGTTTACTGTTTTTACTTTCTAAAATTTATTTTTTTGAATAATCAATTTAAGAAATTAGTATTTATAATTATACAAGCTATGGTTGCTTTTATTTTTTAAGGACACATTATATGCTGGATCTGGTAAAGCAGGAGTTGTTGAAAGAGTATATGTACAAAACAGTTACATTGAGGGAGATGTTGACTTTGTTTTTGGTGGAGCCAGCGCTATTTTTTCCCAAACCACTTTTAATGCCATTTCTTCCAGACATCCATCTAGTGCGGTTGTGTTTGCTCCTAATACACATCCAAGCAACAGTTTTGGGTTTTTGGTAATAAATAGTGTTATTACAGGTACGTTAATAAGGTGTGTTTTATTTTTCAGAATAGCATTCTCTTAAAAAATAGTAGTTGGCTTTTTTTCAATATATACATAATGTTCCCACTTTCCTTAAAATACCGTTCTAAAGCATTTTTTTTATAAACCTAATCTTCCGGAAATGAATATCTTTATTTAACTCCATAACGATACATTAAATAATTATCATATTTATCATTATTAACAAAAATACTATAATTAAATTAGCAATTGTAATTTATTTCTAATTAAATTAATAATTATTTAACAAACAGGGGTATAAATAAGGACGATTAGTGATCGATGTCAAATAACGCGCGAACCTAGCAAGCGCGTGAAGTGTTGGAATCATTAATCGTTAATAAATAGCTAAGTAAGTTACTATAATTTTTAGGCGATCCTTTTGTCATTTAATATTTAAAATTATAAAAATAAAAAATATAAAGATCTATTCATAAACATTAGGCACGTCTTAGTCCCGATCCGGGAAGTTCTACCAGTCCCCAAGAATTTATTTATTTATTTGCTTTTGAGCACCTTGCTTAAATTTTGTTTGCTATATTATTTTGTTTTGGATGGATAGGTCTAGATATCCTTCTGCGAAATGGGGGAATTTTACCCTCCTTGCCTTTTTAGAGGACCATAGACAATTTAAATTAAGAACCTCAAAAGAAGCAATTTTTATTATTGCACCAAAACTCTAAACCTACTGGTTGAGCCACTAGAGCTAGGGATAATTTTCTGGCTAATTTTAAAAAAATATTGGTTTGCAAAGTATTAACGATATTTAAATATTAAATAATACTAAAACTTTTTAAATGTACTGTATGTGTGTGTATGTAACTAACTTAACTAAATTAGTGCCATAAAGTTAAATAAAAATACAGGGTAAATTAGAAAACCAATTGTTTAACGCAATATGAAAAATAATGATAGGTATCCTTAATAAGTAATTTGCAATATTACTATAAGGAACTTACAAATTAGGCCAAAATAACTATACGTAAGTAGGGATTTTAAATTACCTTTTAACTGCAGATTATACAGGGTACCACACATTAAATACATAAAAATTAAAATGGAACTATTTTAAAAAAAAGTACTTTTAAGTAAATAAAGAATTTCATTATTTAAGTGTAAAGGTTTGGTATTACACTCTTAACTATTTTTTTTTCAATAGCACATACAGAATCTTTTCAAAGTAATCGTTTTTTTAAGTATAGCTAAAAAAAATTACTTCAATTACCGACCTACTAATCCCCCGTTCCTTGTTTGCATACAATAAAGAATATAACTTAATATTAAACCTAAAATAGGTGCAATGTATTTTTTTTACTGTTCTTAAGAATACTTTGTAAAAAATACACTGTAATATAGATATTATTTAGGACTTGGAATATTATTTTTTGGCATACTCTGTATTTTTATTATACCATTCTTTGTGAGTTAAATAAACTATTATACAGAGAAAAAATGTAAAAGTTTTTTGTATTATATACTATATCTAAATACAGGTAATACCATTATTTATTAAATAAGCAAGATACAAATTATACCTAGCTCTAGCGGCTCAACCTGTAGGTGTAGAGTTTTAATGTTTAAGGTCTTTTATTATATATTAAAATTTGGGAAAATTTTACTGGTCGCTACAAACCCATTTAAAGTGTACATAGTCATTCATAATATTACCGCCTTCATTTGCTAATAAAGTCGTTGAACTTCGACGAAAGCAGTAACCCGTGAATTGTTCTGGATCTTCTAAAACAAGGTGGATCGCTATATTTTTGGGAGTGTTTTCTACAGTATGTACTTTTCCACCTTGCGTAGAGCACTTTTCCTTGTTATAAAATATAAATACTCGTTTATGGTTGGTGTGCGGTGGTCTTATTTGTAAATAACTTTTAAATCTCTTTTCGAATTGCCAATAAATGATCTGTTTTTTTTTTGGGAATATTTACAATTAATATTGTTCCTTTATCCTCGGTATCATCAAGTGTCATATGGGTAAGCACCTCACGGCACCGGCGCAACCCATAATTAAGAGCACCTAAAATAAAAATAAAAATGTTTTTGACCAAATTTTATTTTAGTTTTGTAGAGCACCTACCCTCATTTTTTTTATTAAGGTGAACTTAAAAAACTTGCTAATGTCCATGTTCTTCTTTGTGGCCAGCATCGATATTAACATTGAGTAAAAGCTGAGAAAATTTGCCTGTAGCAAACTGTATTGTGTAAAAAACCCACCCCATATAATACTTTCAACTTTTATCCCAAATCTCTTATCCCGAATTCTAGTTAGGAAAATTACCAAAAAATACGAAAATTTGGGAATACCTGGGTTGATAGAAAAAAGTTGTTATAAAAATGCGAGTATTTAGAGCAGATCTTGGAAAAACCATTTATTTCCTGGGATTTTTTCAATCTTATAGTGGACATATTTATTTTATTACTTAACTTATCTATTATCCAGTAATAACTATATTATATTATTTAATTTGTTTCTTTTTGCATTCATGGCTTATTTACCCATTTTCGTTTTTTGATCTTTATCATCCAAAGTTATGGCAATTAAACCTCTGCAAAATAAGCCATTTTGCATAATACTGCATGCGCTACAAGTCACTACCGACAGACGGACCTGTCTGACAAGGCATCACTGATGTACCCCGGACATCACAACTATAGAAGGAGATTCGCATCAAATCTTTATGCGAAGTAATATGGCCTTCTCTCACAGCGCGTAGAGAGTAATAGTCTTTTCGTTGCCTTCTATTCCCGAATGTCCTGGTACCCACAGGAGAGTTACCCTGTTTCGTTCTCCCAGAACCTTCAGTTCTTTTTGGCATTTCCATATCAGCTTGGACGTTATCTTGAGGTTTACAAGTGCCCCTAGTGATACCTCTCTGTCTGTTATTATGCAGATCCGCTTGTTTTTATAGGCCTTCATGTTATTTTCTTTTGCACAGTGCAGTACAGCATGTATTTTCGTTTAAAATACAAAACTATGTGTTTCTAGTAAAATGAAGAATTGTCAATTACTCATTTCACTGTACAAGCCAGCTCCAGTTCCCTGCTCGGTTTTGAAACCATCCGTATACTTGATGATGTCTCCAACCATGATGGGGACATCGGGTTGCTGCCACTCACTTCGATTTGGAATTATTTATACCTCAAAGTTTTTGTAAATAAGTATCGGGGAATTATCTGGTCTGTTCTCCCGTCCAGGATGTTGCCGCCGAACTGACTTTTTAAGTTGTTATCTCTCAACGTAGCGTAGACACCAGTTTGTTTTTGTGGCAGTCGGAAGTAGCCTTTACTTGCCTCTCTAGTCACTATAAGGTTAAGTAGTGGAAGGTCCAAGAGATATGGCTGCTGTTGGGGTGGTTTGATTGCCCCTGTTAAAGCTAAGCAAGCAAGTCTCTGTATCTTGGCCAGTTCTGTAACAGCAGTTCTTTGTCGCATCTTTGTCCACCATATCAGTGATGATATCGTTAAATGACTCTTTCTTCTAGAGAACTTTGCAGGTCGTAAGAAAAGGCTAAGTAATAGCATACTTTTTTCGTTTAGGGTGCTTTTTAGGTTCTTATTCTTATAACTTGCAAAATACTGTAATGTTTGGATAATAAGCAGTAAATATTATCATATTCATAGTAACAATGAAAAACATATAAGTTTTTGAAGATAAAGGTATTATATTTACTATTTCTAGGTCATAAATTTAAATTATTTTTTACTATTTTTTTTTGTAAAAGCCTATATTCGTGTTATGTTTCAATAAAATTACTGTAATATCAAACCTCTGGTTTGTTGTATCGATATTTAGGAAAACTCCAAAATTTTACAATTTATTTTTTAACAAGGCAAATATTTGATTAATAATAATGTCCATATAGACAAGTCTCGTTTAAAGTGTAATTTTTTTATTTTAAATTGTTATAAAAATATCTCCTATAAACATACATACTTTTGCAAAAAAAGCTCCTATAAACATACATACTTTTATAACTTTCATATAAGGATCTGTAAAATTGTTTTCAGTATGTCTTTTATATATATTGTTTCAGGTGACAGTAATTTTAAATCAACCAAAGTTGTAAGATTAGCTCGTTCCTGGGACTCTAATACTGCAGCTGGTCAATATGTACCTGGTACTTCCCCCAATGGCCAACTTACCATCAGAAACACACAAATTGATCTTGTAATAGACGTAAATGCACCATATATGACTTCTACAAGTTCAAGAGCATATTCTGGTGATACATCTACCAGCAGAAACCTAAATGACAACCGTTTTAACAGATTTTGGGAATATAAAAACACTGGCGATGGTGCCTAATTTTTAAATTAATAACCTGAATTACATGTAAATATAAAACAAATCATTCTTTTGATACTAAATAAAATTACTGGCCCAAATCAGAGTTGCTTTATTTAAAATAGTACTAAATTACTATATTAGACAGATCAATTTGTTCGGTACCTTTGTGCGTAAAATGCCAAAATAATTTGTAAACGTAACATTCGCCGGTAAATATCAAATATTTAAAAAAAAGTGAACGACCACTTACAAAAACTAAAACTTTGAGTGTGCAAATTCTACTTGTTCATCACGGATGCCATGAAATCCGCCCAACTGCAGCAATAAAGGTTCTGCTAAATTTGACTCCATTTCACATCTTTATAAAAAGCAGGCCTAAACATAGAGATAACAGGACCAGAACTATTTTTTAGAATATCAGACAGTCTTTTTAGAAAATTCAAAAGATCAACCAAAACTTTTATAATTGGTTATAAACAGATATCGTTTTTCTATTGTCCTTATAAGAAACCATGGAGGCTGGGGTTTGATTGTCAGGACAAAAAAAATTCAAAGGAATTAAGATACCTGGAGGAGCACGTATTGTCTCTATGAATTTTAATTTAAAAAGCGGCATTGGCACGACACATTTAAAAAGCATGAGTGTTAGGGTTGCTATAGAAAAAAAAGTGTTTTCCTTTTTAGAAATCAAAGGGGTAGCAAAGGTAACTTTATCTGACTTAGCATTAACCTCCCAACCGCTGTGTTCACACATCGTCGTTGTGGTTGGGCCCAGTAGGATCTTTTGGAACATGCGCTAGAGTTGCTGGTTATCGGCAACTCTTTTGGCTAGCGTATGGAACGGGATCCGAAGCGAAGATGAACACAAGGCTTTAACTCAAGGTGTTAGCATACCGTGCTGATGAGTTAATGACATCCTGTGCCTTAAACAGGTGTCTTCAACGGTGCCTCTGAGATACAGGGCGATCTCTCAGAATATCTAGCCTTTCTGGGGTAATGCGGGACTCTGCCGTGGTGAACTATTACTTTCCTAGCTCCAAACAGAAAGCGGACAGAACCACTTTCATAGGAAAAAAGTGACAAAGTTGCGCTGACCGAAACTAATAAATCCGTTTCGAGAGATGCCACTCAAGGTCACAAGCAGACAAAGGTGCGCCGACCGAAACGGGTGAATCCGTTTCGTAAGGTGTCTCTGAAGTCACCGGCGCCTGGTTCACGAAGAAGGGCTAATCCATCCCGAACAAACAGGGGCTTAGAAAGGGTTCCCTAAATCCAAACAGAAGGCGGACAGAACCGCCTTTATAGGAAAACGGGGTTCCCTGGCTTTAAACAGAAAGCGGATAGGACCGTTTTCATCGAATAAGGCCGGAGATGCGGCCTCAGAAAGAACATCTGGTTCCTGTAACAAGGACCTGGTAGCTACCCACGTCACTAGACCGGGAGAGGAGGGCATGATGGATCTAATCGTCTGCTCGTCATACTCTCCAGGAGAGAGGGACACCAGAACACATCAAAACACATTGTGCTCGTGTTCGATAGCGACACGAGTAAGTGGAGATGTAAGAACTCTCTCCCAATCTGGTATCAGATTCATTAGAAGTCCGATCCTATTGGAGAAATATAAAAAGGTGTGAGCCACAATAGACCGAGCGGTCGCAGTGGAGGGCGTAAAAAGTCCACTCACTTTAAACCTACCCCCTACCTAGCATTGACCTTAAAGTAAAGGAAGAGGAAAGTGAACCAAAAATCTTAGCGTATAATCAGAAGCCAAGGCTTTGGTTTATGTTTTACATTGTATTAGAATATGCGGAGTATGTGTTTTATCAATACAACAGTAGATATATGGCAATACTCTTCTAGGCATAGATCTCGGCTTTAAATTCTAAAATTAAAAATAGTCCTTTGACACTTCGAAAGTGGATTTATTTTGGCGTTACCTACAAGATTTTTTTCTTTGTAAATTCTGAGAAATGAGATATTTTTGATGTGGCATGCGATAAATATATTTAGGACGTAGTTCAAGGCAAAAAAACTCTTAATTTTTTTTAGGCCAATATAAGCATATCATTTTGCTATTATTTATCTAGCAACTCTGGATAACTCAACCGGTTATGTATGTATTATACAATATCATAACTTTGACATGTTGCGGGTGAAGGTCTCGCTAAATATCCCAGTATTTTTGTAGGTCTAAAAATTTTCTGTTCTTAGCATTATAAAATCGTATAAGTCAAATAAAAGTTATTCTTTAAATTACTTATACATCCTTAAATTGACATGTTTGACGCATGCCACAATAAAAACAACCCAATTATGAAAATTTCGAAAATATAAATTTGTAGGTCACTTTAAAATAAATCCACTTCCAAAGTTTTAAAGAAGGATATTTTTTAAAAATATAGCCCGAAATGATACCTATTCCTTATAATTTAGTAATTTGCATTTTAAATATTCTATTTTATATATAACACTTGTAGTCCAATAACTGAAGACCTGAAAGTACCCAAGGCTATAAATAAATCTGTACATTTTTCATTTTTGGCGCAATTTTTAGGTCTTCGCGGATGCTTTCGAGCGAGAAAAAGTTTATCACGATATTGACGTGGGAACCCGCTGAAAATGGCATCCCAAAGTCCTAAAAATGAGTTTCCCGCAAATATCTGCCAAAATATGCGAATTAGAGAATTTTTGTTTAGACAAAAAAATTAATATTTTTCGCAACACCAATATTTTTCGCAAAAACGGCCGTCGAAAAATTTATAACATTTTACACTGGATAGATGTGGTTGTTTCTTACCGAATTTTTGGTCCACGGGTTTGGAAATGCATTGTTGAAAAATTATTGTACTTTATTTAAAAGAAAAAAGTACATTTAGAAACTACATACTCCAAGCTTTCAAAGGATGTCCATTGACAGCATTTCAATAGATGATGAGTTTTTTTTTAATAGTGAAGGAAATTATCTGGGATCATTAAACACTTGCTAAGGTCTCATTATAAAAAAGAAATGTTAATAAAAACTATTTCTCCAAAAAATATCGGTAAATTAATAAGATACTCTTAAAACATTGTGAAAAAAAACTTGACCGCTTTTTTAAATTTTCTAGAAAAATCAGCATGGATCCAAACTTATATGCAATGATAGGTACGGATTTTCCCATTCTGATTAACTTTGAATGATTAAAAAATATACATTATTGCCCGAGTAATGAAACAAGTTGTCCGCCCGCTTATAAGTGAATCCATAAAGATCTCGGCATTCTAGCGGTAGAGCTGTAACTGAAATAAGGGGATTTTTTTAGAGTTTTCTGAGAAAAAAGGCGCCTTGCAAAACAGAATATCTTAGAGATTACCTGACATACCTTTCTCAATTTACAAATTAACTTAAAATAATAATGGCTAATCATCAGTATTTAAATATTGAATATTGTGATATACATTTTTGTTATGGAAAAGCAAATGGAAATGCAGAGTAAGCAAGAAGATATTATATGGAGATTTATCCAGGAAGAAATATCCCTCATGCTCAAACATTTTCCAGTGTGCACAAAAGGCTTAAAAAATCTAGAAATGCTAGAACTGTGCAACAAGAAGAAGGAGTGCTTGAAATTATTGAAGATAATTCAGGTACTAGTACCAGAAAAATTGGGAATGAAATAGGACTTTGTCAGGCTAGTTTTTAGAGGGTACTAAAAGAAAAACAACTTTATCTGTTTAATTCGCAAAAGGTGCAGGCTTTTTATGACGATGGTTGGCCTAGACGGTTGGAAATGTGCAATCAGATTCTAGCTAAGTAAGTATAAACACGATAATCAACTAATTGGCCTCATATTATTTATTGACAAAGAGGGTTTCACGCGTGATGGCATAACAAATATGCATAACATCTACAGATATGCTTACGAGAACCCAAACAATGTGGTAGAAACGAAACATCAGCGTAGATTTTCACTGAATGTGTGGGCAGGGATAATAGGAGATTACCTTATTGGATCCCATTACTTTAATGGCTCATTAACTGGTGACGTATACCTAGATTTTATCCAAAATTGTCTCCCATTGTATCTGGAAGATGTGCCATTGCAAATAAGGGCCAACATGTGGTTGCTCTAAGACGGAGCTCCGCCCCACTTTAGTATACTTGTACGGCAGTATTTGAATGCAGCGTATCCTGAGCGATGGATAAGACAAAATGGAACATTGGCATGAGCAACGAGGTCATCAGACCTTAATCCTATAGTTTTTTCCTTTGGGGTCATTTGAAGCTACTGGTGTACGATACTCCAGTTATTAACATCGAGGATCTTCGTCTAAGGATAATCGAAAAGTGTCAAATTATTAAAGAAACACCGGAAATTTTTTATCGAGTTAGGCGACATTTTTTGAAGATTATTAGAAAATGTATTGAAGAAAATAGAGGAAATTTTGAGAACCATTTTTAGTTAATTTAGTAATTTCTTACTAATTTTTAGCCCTTAAATGTATATCACAATATTGGATATTTAAATTATTAAGTTTATTGTAAATTTGTCACTTAATTTTTCAAGGCGATTTACGTCAAAATGGTTGGATTTAGCGAGTTTTATGAAGGCTTTGCATCAGTCTTTGAGAAAACATACTTAAAACCAGTATAGCTGTCAAAACTAAAAACTTATGACAAGAAACAATTTTCAATGTAGGTAAAGTGCCCTTAATTTGAATTGTTACGAAAATGATGAAGCGCAATCGACTCAGTCTACGTTTCAAATATTAGTAGAATCGATTTTTTCGTAAGCAAACAATTAAAAAAAAAACAAAAAAATTAAACTTGAACTTTGTCGGCTTGTAACTCGAAAACGAATGACGTTTTGAAAAAAATATATATGAGGCTCTACCATTATTTTGTCCCTCTTAAGTTTCGATTTTTAAATCACCCTGTATAAAAATGTATAGATCGGGATAAAATTTGATAATACATATCAAAACATTTTTTTATTCGAATAATGTTATTTTAGTTATAATAAATTTAATTAAGTACTTCAATCAATTTAATGTAAATTTTATAACACAAATAACTTTTGCTTTATTTGAATTTCTAACTAGTTAAAGTTCCTTAGACCAAGGTTCAGAATAAAAGTTTACCAATTGTTAAAATAAAACTTTTATTTAACCCTTTAGTGCCGCTTGTACAATATCGTATTAATTTGTAAGTTAAACTGGTTCAAAAAATATGCGTACTATAATATAATATACAATTTTGTGGAAGTTATTTTTGTCAAGAATAAGGTTTTTCCTAAATATGCGATGCAGGTATCTATGTTTAGCTTTATCACTACTTTAAGTTTTAATTTTAAGTAATAGTTTAAAAGGAAAATACAAAATAAAGTAATAAAAATCATGTATCCTTTGGGAGGTTTGATCTCTGGGCTTCAAGGATAAATGAAAAACACGTTTTCATGCGCGGCCAAATCCACCATTAATAAAATTTTGCTTTTGTGTTATAGAAAGGAATACGTCAACAAGCGCATGTGCGGATTAAAAATAAGTTTTGAAAATATCCAATGATTTAAAAATATCGTTGTTTATATCCTGGAAGATTCAACTTTGTGAGGGGTACACAGTATTATCATACACACAAGACTGGATATTTTTACTAATGATTGTAGCAGCATTTTTTAAAATTATTGACCTCTTTTTTGTTTTCTTTTAGATGGTTTTCTCACACCAAGCTTGATTAAATACTTCGTGGTGATTGACTACTAAGCAAACACATGTTAAGTTTCCCGGCTTTTCTGTGACGATAATTCAAGAACATTACTTTAATTTTAACAGGATAATTCATCGAGTGTAAGCCAGAATCATCACTATTCTCAATAAATTTAATTATTTTCTCCGTCGCAGCATTTGCCAGTTCATCTTGAGCGCGGCCAACCTTAAACCTTAAATTAAAGTACGCAATTACAGGTTTTGCTACGTTAACCTTACGAGCACGAGCTATTTTTAAAGGGATTTCTTGAAAGTGTCGCGACTTTGTAAATTGTTTTTTGATATTTCTGCGCTTTTTTTCCTAGCCTCTTTATCTGCTTCATTCCCACAAAATAAATAATTTTTTTAAAACAAAAATCCGATTCACTTACTCGCGCTTTATACTAGGTGGAGTAATTTTCGATGTACTGCCTTCTTCATTCTCATGTATACTTGCACCGGTCAAAGTGCTTATACCCCGACCAACAGTAACAGTTTCATCTTAAGTCAAATTTTTATCGCAAAAAAAAAATGTGGCATTTTTCTTTAATTATTACCCGACATAAACTTGCAAAGCAGGTATATCAGCATCGCCAAGTAAACCATAGAGCGAGCAGATGTTATTTAAGGTAATACGGATAGACTGAATATGGAACTGAGTATCTTTTGAGTGTATATCCTCATAATAGCATGAGTTATACATTTAAGAGTCACACATAGGTATTTTTACTTATACTAAATGTCCGACTATGCATATCCGTGGCATATATCTGCATATTGTACAGAAGATAGGTAGGTTTAAAGGTTTAAAGTGAGTGGGTATAACAACCTTCCACAGAGGTAACTCGTTCGACTTTTAGAATCAAGACATCTCAGAATGATAATTCATTGGAAAAAAAACAAAGACTATTTGTGTAGATAATTTTATAATCTACAATTTTTATTTAAACTATTTTTTAATAAAATTTGCCGTTTACGAGAAAAATCTAAAAAACCGAAAAATTTTACCTTTGACGTTAAATAACTTTTTTAGTAGATATGGGATCAATGGGGACCTATGGCATCTTATCTGTAATAATGTACCCAAGGTCTCTTTAGCTTTATGTCTAAATTGACCGGACTAATAGTCCTGGTAAAATTATTTAACAGCGTTTTTGTAAAAATTAAAATTTAAACATAATTCACCAAGTATTGCTAAGAGTTTTATTGTTAAAAAAAAGGTATTTGTCTCTCTTGGGATAATCTGCAAGGGTTATCCAGAATGTCTGAGGTAAAGCAAATGCAGTATGTTGATAACAGAAACCTACCTGAGATAGACGCATTTATGACGATGATGTTCGTTTCTTTAAAAATAACGCTGACTACTATGCTGCAGAACTCAAAAATGTAAAAACAGCTGTATAAGCACCTCTAAAAAATTATTTATTTTCGTGTTCATCATTCAGTATTTCTCAAAATCTTATTGTAGGTTATGTTTATGGAGTGTAGAAATATAAGGAGTACCATCTATTATGGGAGACGAATTGAAAAAGTGTTCAGCTGTAAGCAGTAAATAACAGTTCTATCCTACTCTAATAACTTTATGTAATTAACACTTATGCTATGGTGGTGCCACCCTAATTTAACATATTTCGACGGACACTTTCAACACAGACATGGCGATGCTTATATCTTTTCAATCCATAGTTATTTTTTTACCAAGTAAGGTTATACCTTAAAGTGTTTATAAATTATCTAAAGGCGATATTTTGTTGTATATAAATCGGAAGGTTTTTGAAGCAGGATATTTGTATACTTACAATAAAGTGATGTTCACACATAAAAACATTTAAATGCGATACCAAGGTGTTTGGATCTCTTTGAGCTAATTGTAACCACTTTTTTCGCCTTTTAAGATTTGTTGGGACAGATATAAAAGGTTTTTGTGGTGTTTTCAGAGAAGTATTGGTACATTGTGGCACTACACATCATTTTTTAGCCAATAAATTGAGAAATTATTAACAAAATTCACTGTAGTTGCACTCGTTGTTAACGTGCTTACTTGCCTATGACGTCACGCGAAACATATGTCGACGCCATTACAGAGACAGCGTTTTTAGCGCGAATTTTATAATTTAAACTTTAACATTGAGTTTTATTGAAAATACAGCAGATTTCCTAGAAATATAAAATGTATTGTGTTTGTTAGGTACCAAAGAATAATTTAAAACGATTTTTCAAAATCAGTCAAATAGCCTATTATGCAAAAGAATATGCTTTTGTAGAACTAGCTGCTGCATTAAATGTAAAAACCAACACTTGATGTTTAAATTTTTTTATATTATCAAAAAAAAGATTTTTTGGTACTTTTAATGTTTACCATTTCTAAACAAACAATAAATAAAAAAAATGTTTTTTAGACGCAGCCTTATACCACAAGGTTATAATCATATTTTTTATTACATATTTTTAAACCATATTTTATGTTCTTTAGCTTGGTAATTCGGCCATAAATAATTTATGCTGGAAAAATAAGTATTGGTTTCAGAAATTCTGAAACATATCTGTTTTATTTTGATGTAGCATATATTCAATACGTGCTGCTAACATATAAATCATCTTTAGCTGATCGTAAAAATATATAACTCTCTATAAAAGGGCAAATCCCGGCCATAAAACTTGGGACCCTGTACACAAGGGGTGGGCGTTAATCTTGTAGGTCGGAAGCTAAATATGTTACACGGGTGGTCTGAATATGAAATTACCTATCCCTAAATCTGCTTTTTTGGGTCCATTTAATGTTTAAATGTGGAACTATTCAGAAAGTTATTGATATCCGTGTAGAAAATGGTGTCATTATATTTTCGGTACATGCTATTTAACAAATTTTTAAATTTTTAGAAATTTTGTTTGGATTATGTATTTACCAGGATGATTAATTATAATGGCATTTTCTTTTAAAATAATAAATGTTAAAATTTCTAAAGCACGTAGCGCATGGAACTACGGATTTTTTGTGGTAAAACCACACTATAAATGTAAAGGCAACGAAGCACTAAAAAGGCCAAAAGTTCGGAATTTTTTGAACTAAGACGGATCGGAATGCGGTTTTTTGCAAAAAAATTAAAAAATGTACTTACTTTGTGACTCATACAAACCGCAAATTGCATTGCTGCAGCCATAAATGCATTTAAAAAATGAATTTTTTGAGACGGCTTTTGGAAGATTTAATAACTTTGTAAATAAGAGTCAGAACTGGCCCAAATCGGGTTCTCGGGGTTTTTGAGGTCGCTGATTGCGATTATAATGTTTAAACTGACCCACAGCCGACCTGGAGCTTAGAAAGCCGACGAACGTCATCTGCATTCAAAAAATTCATTTTTTGAATGCATTTTTGGTTGCAGCAATGCAATTTGCGGTTTGTATAAGTCACAAAGTAGGTACATTTTTACAAAAAATTTTTGGAAGAAAATGCAAAAAACCGCATTCTGATCCGTCTTAGTCAAAAGAAGTCTGAGGTTTAAGTTAATATTTATATAATATGCAATTTAAAGTTGTTAAATGTATTTGAAAAAGAATAAAAAAGTAAATAAATTTTATTGGGACTATAGGCTTGGTTTAATTTAACAGCTAAACTGCAGTAGTTTAATTAGCCGACGAACGTCATCTCCGTGGGACTCTCCCAAAATTCACGCGGAGAAGGATTTCCTCACACAATCGAAAAAGAGGAGCCGAAAATAGTTATAGAAGTTTTGTGGGGCGCTGAATCCAAATTCAATTAAACATCAATAAATGTTTCAAATTATGAGACGATTTTCGGTTAATTTTTTGCTATGGTGTCTGAAAAGCCTTCGGAAACAACATTCAAGCCGAGGTTTCGGTGCACCAGGTGTCCGGGGGTACATTTTTTTGGGTAAAATTTCGCGCCTCAAAAAATCTTCATACCGATTTTTGGTTTGTCTTTAGCGGTCGTGTTGTCACGTGCTTCTGTTAGACAATGAACACATTTATTGGGCGCTGAGTTACAGGTAGCTCTTGACCAAACGGTAAGTAAATGTCAAAAAAAAACGGTTTATAATGAGAATTTTAAAATATGATAACTCGATATTAACATTAATTCATAAATTGGTCCATAGGATGAAAATAAAATTTACAATGGGGCGTATAGCGTACATAATCCAGACTAAACCATACAAGGCAAGGATCCCATAAAAATAAGCCAATAATGGTCAGATGGTGTAATTTAAACAAGGCTTTGACACCGCTGAAAAGATTTTTTATTTTTCCTTTTAAATTCAGTACATCACATTAGCAGGTCAGTAGAAGTCAGCCATTACATTATAATTTTCCATGTGGCTTATATGGGAAAGCTAGGCTACCTCTTTATAAAAGAAAAGTATTAAATAAACAGTCAAGTGTATAACACGACAAATTTTCAAAGCATCATAATACTTCAGGATCAAAGTGAGGTTCAATGTCAATAAGTTACAAAATAAAAAGAACACAAAAAAATCAGATTAGGTAAACCTTGTACGCGTGTACCATGATATACTGGAACGCAGTATTACACACCAATATGTATCATTAATTTATCACTAATATTAAAAATTAATCGCTAATAATAAGTCGACAATGCCGCAAAATAAAGAAACAGACATAGTTTCATGTAAAAGTAATTGAGGAAATTTATAAGTAAAAGTATGATTATTTTAAGCATTCAAAATGAATAAAGAAAACATGTTGCAACAAGCATGACCATAATTGTTTAACCACTGCTAATTGCAATCGGAAATTAATATTATTGCAGCAAGTTAACCAAAATAAAACGCTGAAAGAAAAAGAAAAAAATGGCAGTATTAAAACAACGCTAGGTCATACCTGTTACCTAAGAAGAAATGGAGACAAAAAAATCATAACTAGTGATGGGACAATTCAAAATAAAATTAACTGATAATTTGATTATTAAAACAATTTTTATCATTTGATTATTCGGACAATTTAAATTATGATAATCCGATCATTCTAATAATTCATAATGGAATAACTCGATTCTTAACATAAAGCGATCAGGCACCTATGGCATTGCAACTCCGGCAATAGATGTTCAATTAAAATATCATTTTAAAGTCAGGGCAGTAACCTGTATGCACTCAATAATAAAAAAAACACTTATCTACACATTTAACGCCACAAATCCATAGCAGCCTGGGACCAAATCACCAGGGCGTCGTGACGCAGCTCACAACCAGTGGGACCCCACGAACCATAATGGCCCGTACCCCTCGGGTAGAAATAGAAGTAAATCCAGTAGTGGAAAAAAAGAGAAATCCAGAAGTGGAAAATAAAAACCCTTTTAGATGGGTAGGGTTTCAGACAAAATTGCTCTTCTCCTCCCCAGGAGTCCAATTAGCGTAAAATCCGGAGTACTCTCCGTCCACGTGGCAGCTAGACAGTTCCACAAAAAAAAAACTGGCAATCCAACCAACACGTCTTCGTGGAAACTCACATAAACTAGACGAGAAGTTTTCAATTCAAACTTCTCTTTAAGGCGCTACACGCTAAAAGCACCTGCTCTGGTCAGAGCCTTTTTGTTAAAGAGGACGTTTAGTCCCTTCGTTCTCTTAAGGTAAAATCATTGCCCTACTAACCAATGTCTTAAGCCATTCCGCACTCGATGGCAGTACCGACCACGTCTGCCCAAGATGGCCGACCTAAGGTCACCCAGGTACACCAAACTTGCCAAACCAACAACTTCAAGCCTCCAATTGCATCCGTTACCCAATAATCCATCATCCCAAATGATCAAATACTACTTAAAAAGGTTATATCGTCATGACATTCGATATTTAATTTGGATTAAGTATGACATCACCGGTACGCACAACGCAGGATCCCAAAAACCCAAAACTTTTGGGGGTATTGGCCCCAAATCCGCCTTTTTAGACAACACGGGTGCCTATGACATAAAAGGGGAAGCCGTTGCCAAACCTATTCTTGACAGGTCATGTGACCCCTTAGGGGCCCAATCGGTGGTCAAACCCATGGAGATGTGATAATACCCCCTGATGACGCATAGGGTTATTTTTTAATAAGGTCTTCAAGTTATAAGATTTAATTAAACAAATTTTTTCCAACCATTTTTGGTATTCTAGCTATCTGGCAACACTTTTTTTTTCTCACATGGTTGAACAGCGTGACAGGTTATGTATAAACAAGCCGGCCAAAACAATGGTACAGATTAATTAAGTTAAACCAGCAAAACCATGCCACTCCAACGAAAATGGATTTATATAATTTTTTAAAAATTTTCCGGGCGGGCTGGTTTAAAACGGGTATGAGAAACAGTGTAAATTTTTGGGGGCTGAGTGGTAAAAAGTTCTAAATTAAATTAGTTTATTATTATTTTTATTTTAAACTTAGGGGGGTCGTCAGGCCACATAAATATCCTTTTGGGGTTTGTAAAACAATTGGGGTGTGAGGGAGCTAGAATCCCCTTTTCCCAATTTGCAAAGTGGGGAAAAAAATTCTTCGAACCCCTATCAAATAAAAAAAAATCACTTTGGAGAACCAGGTTATTTTTTTAAGGATTAGGTGTTTTATTTTTTAGGACTTTATCCCGATAGTGAAATAAACTGAGTAGCAATATAACTGAATTCATTCGAACACATTGTTACATATTTTTAAATCGAAATTTACATGTAACACTGTCTGAAAAACCCTCGGAGACGATGTTCAGGCCCAGGTTTCGGTGTGCTAGGTGTTCGGGGATTGTTTTCGTCGTGAAATTTGGATTTAGCGCCCCAAAAAACGCCCCTACGATAATTTTCGGATTGTTTTTTGGCGGTCTTGTCAGGAAAAAATCTCGGAGATAACGTCCACGTCCAGGTTCCGGAATACCAGTTGTCCGGGGAGTGTTTGCCCATGCCACATTTGAATTCAGCGACTCAAAAAAACCCCGGGCACCGAGTTTCTCTCCTTCCCGCGTGAAATTTGAGAGAGTCTCAAGCAGATTACGTTCAGGTTATGGTACACCATGTGTTCAGAGCTTTGTTTTCGACATGAAATTTGGATTTAGCGTCCCAAAAAATGCCCCCCCAATGATTTTTGGGTTGTTTTTGGCAATCTTGTCAGGAAAACTTTCGGAGATGACGTCCACGTTCAGGTTCTGGATACCAGGTGTCCGGGAGGTGTTTTCGGATGCCATATTTGAATTCAGAGACCCAAAAAAAACCCTAGCGTCGAGTTTCTCTCCTTCCCCGTTTGAATTTTGGGAGAGTCCCACAGAGATGACGTTCCTGCGTTCCCAAGCTCCGGGTCAGCTGTGAGTCAATTTGAACATTATAATTGTGATTAGCGACTTCGAAAACCCCATAAACTCAATTTGGGCCAGTTCTGACTCTTATTTACAAAGTTATTAAATCTTTAAAAAGCCGTCATAAAAAATGAATTTTTTGAATGCATTTTTGGTCAGCAATGCAATTTGCGGTTTGTATAAGTCACAAAGTAGTTCCATTTTTACAAAAAAATTTTGGAAGAAAATGCAAAAAACCGCATTCTGATCCGTCTTAGTCAAAAGAAGTCTGAGGTTTAAGAAATTTATATAATATGCAATTTAAAGTTGTTAAATGTATTTGAAAGAGAATAAAAAAAGTAAATAAATTTTATTGGGACTATAGGTTTTTAATTTTTAAACACCAAACTGCAGTAGTTTAATTAGCTTTGTCTTGCTTAACTTACCAAAACAAAATGTGGCATTATTGGCCTCCGGTTTTATAGTTGCTTATTTTTTTCATTTTGTTTGTGTTTTTTTTTTATTTCAATTTCTTAAGCTTTAACACTAAATATTACTTAGTGTTTGTACTAAATAATAAAAAAAGAGAAGCTTAAAACTAAAGAGACACAAGCTCATTATTTAATAAAAAAAACTTTGCTGCAATTTTAATTTATAATGTTGTATCTCCATAACATTTTAAACCACTTAACAAAAAAAACTTGTTAAATACAAGTACAAAACCATGCTCATTATTGCGTTGGTAAGGCATTTTCTTATAATAGAGTAAGATCCCAGAGCCCCCAGATGTAACTTATTTTCTCAGAAACCAAATATATGGGCTAAAGTGGTGTAAGTATATACTTAAAGTGTATCTGGGGGGATGTTTAGGCCGGAGTTTGGGGGGGATGAATATTTGTATAAAAAAACTCGTCTTTTTGGGGTTTAAATAACTAAAAAAAATGAAAAAGCTCCATCATGTAATGTTTTTACGAAAATAAATTTTTTAACCGTCAGAGATGTTGAAGATTGTTTATAAAACATAGTAGATAAAAATTTTAAAATTGTAAAATAATTTCAACTGAATATATATATATATATATATATATATATATATATATATATATATATATATATATATATATATATATATATATATATATATATATATATATATATATATATATATATATATATATATATATATATATATATATATATATATATATATTTTTAATTTTATATATACATATACTAACTTCGTTCAATAAAAATTTGGCATCAGTACACCCTACCACATTTTATTGTTTTTTTTTCTTAGTAGCCATAAACCCTACTTTGGAACGGAATTTTATACAAAATTTCCGTTTTAAATCGGTAAACAGTTTTATTATTCCAGTTGCCATCTCAGCTTAATTAGTAAACATTGGTCCAAAAATAGCTAATTTCCAAAATACGGGATGTTCAAAAACGTTAAATTGTAATTTAGAAAAGCATTTTTAAAAATCTAAATAGTATTTATAAACAAAACAAGAATACCTTACTTAAAAAATAAAATAATGTTTTTTTTTATTTAATACATGGGATTTTCGTTTTTTTTTCATCAAAAAATGTTTTTTTTAAAGTTTAAAGGAGTAATTTTTTTGAATAAAATGAGGAATAAAAATGAAATATTAAAATTATAAAAAATTCATTGGCGTAGAAATTAGGCTATTTTACTTCTAAATGTACTATGTAATTACGCCATTAGTTAAGATAATTTAAGTACAACCTACGAAAACAAGTCGGCAAAGTTTTATAATTTTAAAATAAGGCTTTTTCGAATTACAAGAAAATACATTAATTTTTTAACGTAATTTTAACAGCCGTTATGTTGGGAATTGAACATTTCTGGACCCATGTTTACAGGAAATGTTTTACAAATTTTTAAAGTTCTGCTTGTGGTTGAAGTTTTGAATACTAGTTTAAAAATTATTTTCGAAACTGAAATTTAACATTTTGAAATTAGTTTGACTAGTTATTATATATATAAAATATTATTAAGGTATATATATATATATATAGTTTTATAATTATATATATATATATAATAATTAATTATTATTCATTTATAAATTAATATATATATATATTCTTTATAGGGGGTGTTTATATAGAAATCCAAAGTTAAAGGTTAAACAAAAGTGCATGTAGAGAAATAAATATTTAAAAATAGCAGATTTGCCTTTAGCCACTTTAGGAAAAAACTTAATATAACGACATTTTTTTCAATGACTTTTTTATTTGAATTTGCAGAAAACTAATTTTTTCGGTTTCTGGATAAAATTACATTTTTATATTGGAAAACACGTTTATTATTTAGGTCACAAACCCTTGTTAGAAGTTTATATTTTTAAAAAAATCGAGATTCTAAAAAATCGAGATTCTTTTTAGTTTATAAACGCGCCATTTATTTAATTGAGTAAATTAATTTGGATCAAACTAATTAGCTAAAAAGTCTAAGGTATATAAAGTATAAATAAGCACATCAAAGAGCTTTTTATTTCTAAAATAGGTAATTTTTTTATATTCTGCTGAAAATATTAAAAAGGCCTTGTATTGAAAAATAAATATAGATTCTTTTAAAGGTATGCAAAAACTGTAAGGGGATTTTTCTATTTATTTCAAAACAACGGTATTTAAAGTTGTCTCTGTTCTGTCACAAAAATAAGCAGATTAAGCGACTTTGGTCTATGTTTCTTTTATATTTAAAATAGTTTAGGTTGTAAGACATTTCTTTCTTGATAATTGAAGAACTTTTAAATATTTAGTAAGGTTGTGTTTAACAAAATATAAATAATAATAAAAATAGTTTCTATGGTAAAGTCATGTTATTTTACGGTGTTTACATCTCATCACTTTAAGGACCCAATCTTTTTACACCGCGGCAAGCAAATTTGTTTAAATTAAAAAGATTTTAATTAGGTTATATTTAAGCCAACTTTATACAGTCGGAATATTCTACCTATAAAGAAAATAGTTTATAGATCAAATTTACCCAAAGCGAAATTCATAACCTAATTTTTTTTTTATCTTGCGACAGTGCACAAAGGCTAAGGCCTAAGTACTAACGTATCGTGGGTGTCTGATGTGTGGTAAGAGGGATTTTATTTATAGAAGAATTAAATATTTGAAGATTTGGGGGAAAAGGAAAAACTTCTGTGAGTAGCAGGTTCCATAGTCTGGACATTCCAAGGGATAAAGGAAGGAACAAAATGGGAAGTTTGGGGCCTCTTGGACTGTAAAATGATGCATAAAAGTGGCACTACGTGTTGGTCTGTAGGGAGCTGTCAAAAGAGGAATTACAATGGCCAACTCTTTGAAGCAAAAGCCGTAAAAATACCTTTAAAAGAGAGACAAATCCCCTAAAACTCGTCGGTGGGCAAGATAAGGAAGCTTTTATTGTAACTGTAGAATCATTTATAAGACGAACCGCTCTTCTCTGGATGGAGTCAAGAATTGTAAGTGATGTCAAAGTAGACCGAATAAATACGGCCACCCTATATATTAACGATAAATGATTTAAAAAGATAAATGTAATTTATACAATAATAAATCATGTTAAAAATATAATACCTTTTAAAGTAGACTCTAAAAACATGTTTTGACTTTTTGGAGTTATGGGTGCAAAAGAAAACTTGTAAACCTGATAGAAATATTTTTTAAACCAACTGACTCATTCTTAAATCAAATAAATATATAAAACTTAAATTCGCATTTAAAATACAAGTAACAATACTTAAATAGTTCGCTAAATTATATGCTAAATTTGTGTTTATAAGGCTTAAAAATAGTTTGATATTAAGGGCAGTGTCATTTATTAGGCTGTATACTTATTTACTAAATTACAGCCCCTATTAGAATTTCAATAATTTATTACTCCACTAACGAGTTCTCCTTAATCATCTTGGCATATGCGTGACGCTGGTAAACTTATCTTTTTGCAAAATAAGCCACAAAGATACTTTCTGAAAACTTTCCTGGTTATGTTTATGAACTCTATTTCAGAGAAATGTAACGTCTTTTTAAAATTAATGATATGGTAAAACAAATCAATAGCAAGAACCAAACCAGCATGTTATTAGAGGCAGAGAAGTAAACTGATTACAGCTGAATAATCGGATTACCTGAAAACTCTATAAGATCATATTTATTACTTGATAATGGCAATTTATACCTAATGGTATATATATAATATATATATATATATATATATATATATATATATATATATATATATATATATATATATATATATATATATATATATATATATATATACTGTCAGTTATTATCTTCTGCGGTTATAGTGTGTTTGAAAATGTGCGAAAGCCGTTTCAGGAAATAGTCAAAAATGTTTGCCTGTTAAAGCAAAAATAATTGTTAAAAGTGTTTATTTGATGTCAGTAGAGCGAGGCCACGAAAAACATTTTTCATTAAAGGAAACATCAACTTTAACCGGCGTTCCCCAAAGTACAGTGTGGAAAATTGTAAATAATACTGTTAAGCCTAGAAAAGTAAGAAAAAAAAGTGGTGCACCTAAATCTGTTGATTTATGCAATGAATATTTAATTCGTCGAAAAATTTATCAGATGTACGAAGAGCAGAAAGTTCCCACATTATTATCGTTCTCAGCAAGGCTAACCGAGGATGATTGTGACATAGGTTGTTCTACTACAACCTTGTGGCGTACTCTACGTCGTTTGGGGTTTTTATTAAAAAAAGACAAAAAGCAAGTTATAATGGAATCACACCACTTGCAACAACTTAGAATATAATACCTGGAAAAAATAAATAGGTCTAGGTCTAGTTTTAGAGGACTGATTTCAAAGCAAATTATAACCCAATATACCACCAAAAAGCAGTATTGTGATGGATAATGCATTCTACCATGGTTGCAAGTTGAATAAAGTGCCAAGTTCCACCAGCAGAATAAGGAAATTCAAGACTTTTTGTCTGACCGTGACATATATTTCCATGAGTGTTGTAATGTTAAGCAATTGTTAGAGGTTTTAAAATGATACAATTTCAAAAAAGAATACGTACCAACTTTAAATCCTAGTGTAATTGTACTGATAAAAACAGAAGTCGAAAATGTAACCGTTGAAAACTGAAGAAACTGTACTGAACACGTTAAAGAAATTAAAAGTTCTTATCATAAATATAAATAGCCTAGAACCTGTAAAAAGAATTATTTTAATTTGGAAGATAGTAGTGATAGCAAAATTGATTTAAAGTAAAATATGTGTTTTATTTTGCTTTTAAATGTAAGTATTATTTACTGTTAAAATATAGTATTACTGCAAATTTTTGTTTGTTTATTTAATTCCCAATCAACTTTACACATTAGTAAAATTAATAAATTGTAAAAATTAATTTACTTAGTACTTTATTTTTATCATCAGGTATAGTGCGGCTCTGCACGGTAAATCCGAAAAGTTTTATGGTTTTATTACATTCCAAGCCTAGGTTAAGTCAAGTTAGTTTCTTAGATCGTGAAAAAAACTATAGGAAAGATTGGCTACTAAAAAGTTCGGATCTCGTGGATTTAACAGGTAACAGGCAGCAAAAGTGAATGAAATTGCTACTTAAAATTGACAGAGTATAAAGCTTAATTTTTTTTATATTTATTTAAAAATAGTTTTAGAAATCACGTGTTTAATTGCCACAGTGTCGTGGCAAACTTTCTCCTGATACCCTTAAACCAAATAAATTAAAATTGTAAGGACAAACAAAGCTTTTTATTTTGGTTTATAATTACTTTAATTTTATTGTCGATAGTAAGAAATTTAATTTTTGCTAGTTATTTATTAATGCCTTATAAAAACCACACGCGTTTGTTTAAATTAGAAATAGCATGTTCCTGGTCATTTCTGAAACTAGGGAATTAAAGGATCTAACTAGAGTTATCATTAGAATCGTAACTTTATTCAAATAGGGAATTAAGTCAACAGATTATCATAGTATGTAACTTTCATTCAAAATTATTTGTTTAATTTTATTACTGTCTATGTTTCACCTAAAACTAAATTATTTAATAGGGCACTAAAGATTTTGTGTTTCAGAAAATTTTTGTTTATTTTTTACCTGAGTAGCTGTTGCCAATACCTAACACTATTTATTCTTACAGATTTTGCCTAGATATGCACTTTTTGTTTATTGATTTAGTATTGCGCAAAAAAACATTTATTTCTCAGAATTAGAACTTTTTATTTTTACCAGCGGTTGGATGGATTTTTTTGTTTGACATTGCTGCTAGTTGCTGCAAATAAAATTTCAATTTTTTTTTCAAATGGGTAGACACTTGATATTCGGTGGGACGCGAGTTTAATTTTTTTGGACATATGTGCAATATGGTTTAGTGGTTGATGCAACTGAGATACCCGTAATGATTGGCTTTAGAAAATCACACTAGCGGGAAATAAAATGAAACGAAACCTTTCTAAAATTATTTGGGCATCGCAAAGTATAAGCCATAGAGCTAAAATGTGTAAAGGGTAGAACAAAGGTTTATTTAAACAGCTTTTAAAAGAATGGATTTTAATAGGTTTTAAAGTAAGAAGTATTATTTTGTACATGTATTATAATTAATTATGGTAAATAAAAAATAAACTAAAAATCTCATACATAAAATAAAATCCATAAATCATAATAATAAAGTCCTATTCCAAATATATTTACATTTGATAGGCATAATATATCCAAAATAATTTTATTCAAAAATAATATGTATACAAAGATCCACTAATGATACATTTTTGTGCAAAAATTATTAGAGCCTTATTAATTGCTAAACGAAAGCTATTCAAAAAATATTCTTACACAACCTTGAAAAAAAAAATTTTTGGTTAATTTATTTTTGATAAATAAGATAATTTATAAAATAATTTTACTTGAAAACGAACAAATCAACTAAGGATAATCTTTTTGTGTAGAAATGATTAAGGTTTTATTGTATGGTGCTAAAAGTACTAAAGTTCACAAATAAAAATTTGGGGCATAATAACCAAGCACACATTCTGTATGTGACGCGCCTGGTAAAATTTATGTAACTTAAAAAATCAGCTACTTGCCAGGTTAAAAAATAAACAGCTTTACCAAATTTAGCTGGCCTATCCTCAAGGGTTCCAGAGATAATACGCGAAACGTGACTTTGAGGTCCATTCCACGGGGGGCTCTAGCCATCTTGGGGTGCATTTTTCAGCGCATATTTATATGAACTTTTATTTATATTTTACACAATGATGTTCACTTATTTCGAGACACCCTATATTTGCTTAAAAATATTTAAAAAAAAATTGTTATTTTATATCAGTAGCGCTTAAATGTTTTTTGGAAGTTGCATTATAAAGTATATTTTTATAAAAAATGTTTATTAGTTTTGCATTTAAATATGCCTTGTCACCATTTTTAAAGATCATTTACAAGGATGTTAAATAAATATACCAAAATGAAATTAGTTATATAATATGTACCCAAAAATATGTAAGCCGTATTTTATAAAAAATATAAGAAGGTCAAAATTTAGTACACTAAGCCAGGGGCAAGAATACAGACAGCATAGTTACAAAAAAAACCTCTAAAACAATGTATTGAAAGTGAATACAAAAAAATGCAGTAAACCTAATAAAATAATAAAATTATATACCAATAAAAAAAGTATTTAAGCGAAGAAATTGCCTTAATATTTTAATTCATTGAAACAAGATTTTTTTAATGAAAGACAAAGGGAAAACTTGTTTATTATCAATGTAAAGATAAAACCTTTGGTGATGACCTTGTTAAAAGTTTTTTAAACTTTTTTAAAATTTAATATTTTAAATATACGTGCTACGGCTAATGTCGGGATAAGCCAATTTCGACCTTTTACCGTGGCATACATATTGTTACATTACTCATACCTATATACTTAAATTCTAAAATATAAAAAAATAAAAATGTTAAAACAAATAAAAAATATATTTTAATAGTATACTTATATAATATATTCGTGCAAAAAAATATAAAAAGTTTTCTTAACTTATTAAGTAATTATTTAAATATTTGACAATATTTTCAAGCCAAAAATAAAATGTTTAAAAGAGCTTTTCATTGAAAAAAAAAATTAAGCACGAGATAAATAAAAAGCAAAAAAATATCACAAAAAAATAACCTGTAAAAAGACAAGAGGTGTTGAATGTACGAGGTAGAACACATGATTTTGCTACAAACCCCTTAGAAACATGTAAAGAATCGAAATATTTTTTTCTCAAAAGGGCCTGAAACATTTGTTAAATAGACAAAATGTAAAAAAAAATAATTTTATTATATAAATTGTCCATAACTTTGTAAGCGTTGGTCGTAGAAAAAAGTTTTGTAACTAAATTTTCTATCGAACAGGTTTAGCTGAAAATCGCAAAATGTATTATGCTTAAATGATCTAATTTTTATTTTTTAAAAAACGTTTAAACGTTGATAGTTTAGTATTCTACACTCTAATCAATTTGCAAAATTGGTTATGTTTCCTAATGAAATTGCAAACTTATTATGCAAAAACCATTAAACCAAACGTAACTAAATTTAACTTAATTTTCATCACAGTATGATCTTCTCCTAAGCTGAACATGGAGCTTCTCAGAAAAATCTAAGGGATACAAAGAAATCACGCAGGGTACGCTTGCTCTGCCTTTTTTATTTTTTCCTTTTTTTACAACAAGCGTAATGTATTTTGCGATGTCTAGCTAATCCTATCTTGTAGGAAAAACTAATAGGGAAACTTTTTTGTTTTACAACTTTTTCTTCGACTTATATTTGCAAAATTTTGAGCCATTAAAGTGGAACAAAATATAATTTTTTAAAATTTATTAATTAGATTTTGTATATTTGACACATGTGTTGGACCTTTCTGAGTGGAAAAATATTTTAACTTTTTTTATATACGTCATAAGGAAGGGTTTCCTGCAAAAACATGCAAGCAATCCCGACCATCCAACCAAAAACAAATTAGGCTTGGTCTAAAACTAAATACTATAAATAACCAAAACCACTCAATTTTAAAGATGTTTATACTAGAACAGTTGTCTGCAAAAGTCTTTTCTCTCCAAAGGACATGGCACACTTCTTATGGATTTATAAATAAAATAAAGCTAAAAATTCTTAAAAATATTTATTTTATTTATTACAAAATACTGTCGTTTACCCTGGACTGAAAAATTAGGCATTTTTATATAAAAAGAATACATATTTTATACAAAGTACTTTTTTTATCGTGTACAGGGTTTTTATCGCACGATTTATTAATAAACCAACAAATATACAGTCCAGTAGGCCTAAATATAATATATTATGTCAGTTATTATTATAACCCATAGGAATTTCGTAACTTGGCAGTAACTCATTCATACATACAGCGTGTCCCTCCAAAAAAGTCATTTTTAGATACTGGATGAACCAAAATTATTTAGTGGTTTTATTTTTATATTTTTTTCCAGTCATGCGGAAGTTAGTTAGTAGAATATTGCACAATAAAGCAAAATAAGGGTTTGCTTGCGCAGAAGTTCAAAACAGGGAGAGATTCATCCAAAGACATGTAGACAATTTTACAAATCAGTTATATAATCCCCAACCCGAACAGCATTATGCAATTTTATACCCCGACTACACATATCTAAAAGCGCCAAAGAGCTCCGATTTTAGAATACAGGCAGTCATTTTCGATGCACAAGAGGTATACTTAAAGCGGGTCTAATTGTAGCACTAGATGGATACATCGGGGATGTGCAAGGTCCATATTTTTCGGATATAAGAAATAATGATGCAGCTATTATTCGTAATCAAATCAAATTAAATTTGTTGTGGACAGAGGTTATAAAGCCGCTGTTGAGTTTTTAGAAAATCTGAACCCTTGCACGAAATCAAAGGCAGTTTATACATTTTTTAGAGACCTTATTTCCATGCAGCAATGTTTTTATTTAGCGGAATGTTTAAGGAATGCGCACTTGTGCATTTATAAATGCATTTAAAGAACTTATTCATATGCATGATGCCAACGAAGAGCTTGCTGAACAAATGCTAGCTATAGCACGAAATCTGGAAAGTCAACTACAAACGAGAATTGAAGTTTGCCATTTTAACGTACGTCGAGGTGGTGGTGCATGGGTAAATATGGAAGATAATAATATTGAATTTCCTGTTTTGCCTATAGACTATGTTATTTCTAAAACATTTGGTACCTATCAAGTGAGGCTTTGTCCAGCTTATATTAAAGATACCGCTGAAAGGAACCAAATAATGAATATATTTGTCAAGTTCAACAATTTGAACCTGGCTTAATAAGAGCAAAGATATTTTCAAGGTTTACGTAGGCTATTAAACATAGCATTTTCATTTCATATTTGCTTTCTCCATTCCAAGAAAATGGTGATCCTATTTCAGGTACCTATTGCACATGCAAAGTGAGTGCCAGAACAATTGGCGTATGTGCCCATGTTGCCAGTGTAATATGGTACCTGGGATATGCTAGGTATCAACAGGTTGTTAAATATCCAACAACTGTTTTACTTACAACTGTTTTGGATGCTGCACATAGAGCAGTTGAAGAGCCACAAGTTCTTGACTAGTATGACCTCTTCATCTCTGTTTCTTATAAATAGTATAGTTTACTTTTAAAAATATTTTAGTATTAAGTTTTCAATAGGGCTAAACAATATCCTTAAGTTAATTTAAATAAATAATGCTAATTAATACATCATTGTTGTTACGAGTTACTAATAAATATATGTCCCTTTACAAACAGTATCTAACTTGTTACTGTTTGAAGTTTACCATATTTTTGTTTTAAAATGATTAAGGGTTACCTTAAAAGCCGTAATCTGTATTTTTACTGTAATATATTATGCATTAATTATTATTCATGCTTGTATTAAATTGTAGTTTGTATATAGTGTAGATCGGTGAAAAAAAAATCCTTTACAACCGCGGTTTCAGTATGACTGAAATAAAATATAAATAAAACCGCCATATAATTTTGGTTCACCCAGTATCTAAAAATGACTTTTTAGAGGGACACGCTGTATCTATGAATGAGTTCCTGCCAAGTTACGAAATTCCTATAGGTTATAATAATCACTGACATAAGGTTTGTTCCAACACGTCGAAAAACCGTCACCGAACGATCACGCTCATGCGCAGTGATTAAAGTGCGTTCCAGCAGAGACGTGATGGTTATCGGACGATCCTGTTTGCATACCAACAAAACTTGGGATCGTTTAGTTACGGTTTCAGAACGGTAATTCTGATACATGGCCTAAATTGAAAACTTGCGCATTGAACATCTTGGCACTGGATTTTTGATTTTTAACAGCTCAGCTGTTTCATGTTTATTGTTTCATATTTCATCTTCATATGTTTACTGTTAAGGTAGGATTATGCAGAAAAGTTAAGTTAATTTAAGTTAACAAAAATTATGTTATTATAAATTAAGACATTTGTGTGAACACATGCCAATCAGTTTAAAAATAACAATAAAATTTAGCATACGTAGGGCAAATCACTGTTAATAGGGTTTTCGTGATTTCTATTTTATTGGTGCACTCTCTGGCAGCTGTCCGGTAATTTGTTAACTTGTTAAATAAATATTTTTATAAAAAATATATAATTTTGTTACATTTTAACGCATAGGAAAGACGAGTTTCTGTAATCCTATTTTATGATGTTATTGTGTGGGAGTTTAATTATTTTAAAAAGGAAACATTTATTTCATTTTATGATAAGGTTAAAAAATTTAAATAAGTTAAGAAAGTTAAAAGTTGTTTATCTTTTTAACTTAACTTAATTTTTAATTTATGTGTATAATTAAAACCATTTGATCACATAATGTTCATCTTTTCTTGAGTGACTTTAACTTATTTTAACTTAATTAAATTTTTCTGCATAATCCTAACTTTATTTAGCGAATAGCGTACAACGTGCTTTAGCATTTTCTATTTCCTCGCTTGTTTACTTATTCAAAAAGCATTAATTTTTACACCCTAAGCATCATTAAATTTAATTATCTTTAAAGATGAGTGACGATATTATGAGTGATATTTGCTAACTTTGATCACAAAATTAATAAGTAGAAAAGTAGGGTTATATTTTTAAAACAAAAAATTCAAAAACTCTTGATTTGACAGTCCCGAAAATGATCCGCAAAGCGATCCAACGTTTGTACTTTTCGTACCGTCACGAAACTATTTTAAGGCCGCGCATGCATCTAAGCGCACCAAAAAACAGTTCAAAAACGATTTCGAAACGATAACGGATTTCTTGTTGGAACAAACCTATAATATATTATATTTAGTCCGACTAGACTGTATATTTGTTGGTTTATTAATAAATCGTGCATCCTGTAGGATATGACAGATATAAACCCTGTACACGATAAAAAGTACTTTACATGAAATATATATTCTTTTTATTAAAAAAATGCTTAATTTTATCATTCTAGGGTAACAGACAGTATTTTGTAATAAATAAAATAAATATTTTTAAGAATTTTTTGCTTTATTTTAGGGTCATATCAACCTGTATAGCTACAAGGTTGGCGCAATGAAAGAAAATGCTTATTTGGACTTCAAAAATAAAATACTAAAATTTTTAAAAAATCTGTTGGTGACTTAAATCCATAAGAAGTATGCCATGTCCTTTACGTGAAAAACCTTAAATAAGTACGTTTTGGGTTACAGCAATAAAGTACCAACAAGTTTAAATTCATTTAAGAAGTCTTACCTAGGTGGTACCACCAGTACCATTTAGAACCCACATTAGGCTGCAGGTACTAAGGCTAAAGGACCTTGCTTACTTGCTTGTTTGGATGGGGGTTACTCAATTCACCCCCTGGTATGGCTTTGCTCCACGGCAATCGCCAGCTCGATTTGGTGGTGACTCCGATGTTGTCTGGCTTTAAACCATATCGGGGACTCCGACTATTCGTTTCTTGAGCTTATACTTAGGTGCTGTAAAGAAAGCAAAATACATTTGTGCCATTGTGCATTAGAGATATAAGCATAATGAATAAGGTTATGGTTAGCTAAATATTTACTACATAGGCGTTAGGCTGGAAAAACACAGATACAAAAAGGAAGAGGGTAATAACATGTTACAAGTTAAGCATTATAATTTAATTTGATTTCTGTTTAGAAAAATCATAATTATTCTAATTAAGTCTTCACTAAGATTAAATAAAACTGAATGGATTGATATAGAAGTTAAAAATTTTAAACCGATAAATTCTTTATATAAGTCGAGGTTCGGGATAGCATTGATAGGGTATTCTAAAAAAATGTGGTTTAAATTCTCAATGCAACCACATTCGCAGAGTCTTTTAAATTTATTTTAAATAAATGTTCATTGTTTTAGCAACGACCGGTAAGCATTCTAATTATTATGGTAATGTGTCGTCTGTTTTTATACTCAAAATCTTTTAACCATTTTTGACTTGGAAAAGTGAATTGTACTTTAGAATATTTATAATGTTTATTTTTTATAAGTGAAATCCAGTTATTTTTAAACTGTATATGTAGATCGTTTTTGATTTGATTATAGATTTCCTGAGCATCGACTAGCATTTTTTTTTAGAATGTTTAGTTCTTTTCCTATATTAGCAATAAATCTGCCTTGTTATTGCCCGGAATATCAAAATGTCCTGAGTTCCACGCGAGTAGTATGTAAAAATGAATTTCGTTTGCTAACCAAATATGCCTTTTTGTTTTAAACGTCCAGTAATCCCCGGATAATTTAAGGTAATATCTATTTATTTTTTGAATAGCGCTTTTGGAGTTAGAGGAAATAATAATCTTTTTTAAAAAGTTTTTAAGTTGCTATTTTAACTGCATTGTGTATAGCTATAATTTCGGCTTTCCAAATAGAAAGGCATTCAGGGAGTTTTGAAGAGAACTTATATTGCAGTTCCGGAATAGTTATACCATTATCCTACTTTTTTTTGTCTTTCATTGATGCGTCTGTGTAAATAAAAACAAAGGAATCTTTATATTTTTCTGTGGCTAACGCAAATTTTTCCGAAATCATACATTCATTTTTTTTTTTTGATGAAACAATCTATTGTTTTAAGAGGGTGATTTAAAATGTTGAAATCTATTTCATAGCATGGCAAATTTAAGCTTTTATATATACTTTTAAAATGTGGAAAAAAAGTAGTATACAGACGAAACTAAATAGGGTATATTTGCTTGAGATTGAGAGGCTTAAACCAGACCAGTAGGTGTGTAGCTTAGGTAAATACTACACAATGTTTAATTTCTTAATTTAAAAACAAAAAACTAAATTTTTATTGGCCGCCAAACGTTTTACGCTAAGTAAATTTAATGCCTATAAGTTCATCACTCTAAACTAGAGTTTTTTTATATATATTTTGTTGATTTTAATTCTTAAATCCATTTGTCTATCAACTATTACTAAACCGTTACGCTATAATATGGTATGTCTTTATAATAGATGGACAGACATAAGAGTGATCTAATAAGGGTTTTGTTTTTGTTTTTTTAGGACACAATCGTTAGAAGTAAAATAATGTCAGTAAAAGTTTTGAAGAAAAAAAAAATTAAAAACTTAATTGTTTTTCCTTTTTGGCATTTTTATTAAATAATAATTTATGGTAATACTTTTAGATGATACTAAATTTAATTATTTTATAGGTAAAGGTTAAATATAGACAGAAAAGTCTTCGAACGAGCAACGCTATGAATAAAGTAAGCTTTATTACCAGCTTATTTCTAACGCTGGATATCCAAAAATTAGGAAATATTTACATAATGGCATTTAAAACCCAAAGGTTTTAAGTTTTTTATACATATTTTAAAACTAAATGAATAAAAGCTTTATAATTATTAAAATAAATATAAATAAAAAATAAAAATACCTAAGCTTGTGTGGCTGCTGATCCGACAGTACACAGCCGTAATATTAAGAAAGATATTGGCGTAAATAGATTTAAAGTTTTAAAAATGTTAAGACAGCATAGGTACAAACTATAAAATCAGAAAGTTGGAGATAAAGAAAGGTGTTAAGAATGTTGTCATTAACATTTACAACAGATAATTCGAAATTCCATTTTTTAAATATTATATGGATTAACAAGGCTCTTATATTTAAAGGTAGAATTTTTAATCGAAGTAACAATCGATATTGCTTAAATATAAATTTTCACCAGACGGTGTGTACTTCCAGATTTTTGAAGTGTAATAATTGAGTTAGATAACATGCCATTAGCCGCAGAAAATAATATGTATTTTCAACAAGACGAAGCTCCAGCACATAATAGCCTTATGGTAAGGCTAACTGTAATTGACTAAAAATTGACTTGGTATATATGGACCAAACGGATGGCCTCCGGGTTCCCCCGACCTGACGCCACTCGACTTCTATTTTTGGGCATTTACAAAGATAATACTAGTAGTATTATCTTTGGCATTTATCAAAAATAAAATATTCAAAATCCCAAAAATAACTTTAGAGCAAATTTAAATAATTGCTTTAGGAGCTGAATGAAAGACAACTTAAGCAACTTTTGTGATTAGTTACTATACTAATTGTTATATAAGTATATAAGACAATTGTTAGGTTGTTATAACAAATTTTTATTTGTTTTCTGTAGTTGTTGTTTAAATTTATTAATGTTTTATAATTCTTGTTAACTGAATTTTTAACATACCTATTATAAAATAAAGGAATAATGATTCCATAGCTAACTGAAAAAATGTTTGATGATATCTCAAAATTGTTTTCTTTTTAAGTACGCCACAAGATTTTAGGAAATCTCATGAAACTTACATATTTATAGTCATCTTAGTTTATTTTTATAAATAAACGAGTCATAAATGGTAATAAACACCAGCTGACTTAAGGAGTCACCCTGTATCTTTTAAACTAAACAAGTCGGCGTAGATTTATCTGATTGCGCCATTAAACTTAACATTAAAATAGAAAGGGACACATGTCTAAAATTCTAATGGCAAAATACAAATTTTAGCATTTTTAAAAAATTAACCCCTATGGTATGGCAGAAAGAAATTAAATTAACTACAGAAAATGGAACCTAAACACTTTTTATTGAAATAAATTACATACATGCCTTTAATGCTAAAATGTTTTTTCAGCTTGTATTAATGTATACAAGTTAAGTTTTTAAAGTATTCAAACATGATATTTAAAAAACGGTTTTAATTTTTTTTTATGAAATCTTGGTGATGATTTTTTTTTATCTCTCTCTGGGGGTGGGAGTTACTTTAAAATTTTAAATAAAATATTGTGTTTTTTATTGTAAAATAAGAATATAGGTAACAAAGTAGGTCTATGTGCAATAAAAAATTAAATTTCTTTACTGGTTACGAAATTACAATTAGACAGAGTTTTATAAAATTTAAAAACAATCGGAAATTTATAAAATTAAACTATGTTTAATCATAATTTTGTAACCAGTAAACCTATTTATTTTCTTTTACACACAGACCTAGTTTTTTACGCCGATTTGTATTTTAAAATAGGAACTTTTTTTAATTTTAAAATTTTGCCTTACCTCTCGCAAAAAAAAATGATATGTAAAAAATAACGTTAACTATGTCCCAACCCCATGTACCGGGTGGCCAAATAAGCGAGGTAAGCGGCTGTATCTCAGGACCTGCTTATCTGAAAACAATGGATTTTTTTTATTATTATAAATGTGGTTAAAAAAATCTTTGGAAATTATTTTCGAGTTCCTAGGATGGCCGCTAGGGTGTATTTGGTATAATAGGTAGTTCATAAAAGCTTAATTTTCTCGCTTAAAGTCCCAAAGAAGTGGGTCTAAAAATATTGCCATGGCAATTTATGATAATTTTTGAATAAAAAACCTTTCATCCATTTTTTTTTTGGCAGCTGTCAAATAAAGTGGTGGTGAAGGTTTTACCCCGAAAAAGAAAAATGCTTGTAGTGTCAGTTTGGCTTCGACGATTTTACTGAAACAACTTTTACTTAAAAGAGCATTTTTGGAAGTATTTTTCTATAAAAATAAAACAACAATTGATTTTTCCGTTGTTCTGAAAAAGGGCGCAAAATGATATCTCTATCTATAACGAAGTTATTAACAAAAATGTTTAAAATTTTCTTAAGGCGCCGGGAGCGCGTCCTCACGCGCATTGTTAGTCGCATAAACGAGTAATCATAATCAAATGGGCCATGAACGTATTAAAAATGCTTATTTTTTATTATTTTTAAGTTGGTAAATGTTTGCTAGGGGGCGTAACACTAAGACCGTAATTATTTTTAAAATTAACGAACTCTTTCAAAACAATTTGTGGTCTTGAAAAAGACCTATTGTTGACATGTTGATCTAGTGTCTCCCTAGATGCTCAAAATGTTCGCCATTTTGTTCCAAATATAGGTCTTGTAGAAATAACGGCATTTTCAATTTCCGCCCGGGCAGCCATGAATTGCATTGCGAATACTGGGGATCGTATTTTTCTGGTTGTAGGCCTAGATTAAAAAACAAGATCTTTTAATCGTCCCCATAAGTAAAATCCTAAACGGTCAAGTCGGATGACCTGGCTGGCCAGGGAAATAGACTTCCCCTTCCTATCAATCGATCTGTATACTTCGCATTTAGATGTTCTCGCGCATTAACCCATCAAAGCCGGAATTTATTTTTTTCCAAAATTTTTTAAAATTTAAAGATCTTTGGGGGGAGCTAATATCACAAAATAAACCAAAAAATACTAATTTTGAAAAAATTTATTTAAATAAATGAAATACAAGCTGTGACCATATGGCTACACTAGGTTATAGGGGTTACAGAAATTTTAAATAATAGTGTACTAGTTGAACAGGCTTATTTTTTATGAAAAATAGCAAAACACTCTATACAAAGACCAAGATCGCATTTTTCACATTGTGTACGAACCACAGCAGAACATCCCTCCCCAGCACATCTTCTACGTTTTTATTTGGCACAGGTATAACTAGATGATTTGTTTGATCGTATCTAATGTCGTCAGAAATACGGTTCAAAGATAAACTGCCTCTACTTGTAGCAGGTCTACCAGGCCTAATTGGAGGTGTTTTGTATCTGTTTAAATAGGTAGTAGCAATCTCACGTCGAAAAACTAAATTTGTAATTGGTCTTCCTGAAGATTTGTAAAGAACCCAGGAATTTGTAATAGCAGCATCAATCAACCATGTTAGTATAGACCAATACCATTTTTTACTTCGAATAGTCACTCGATACCGCGCTAAATCTTCATCCATCCTGTCGGTACCACCCATAAATTTATTGTATTGGCCAATTACATTTGGACGTGGAACCTGAATGATCTTTTTGGGATTGAGAGTATCGCTTGACTTGCTGAACGGGATTTACACCATATGAAGTTGATGCCATCGTAACGACAGCATTATCCATCCACCTGGTCAACATTATTCCGTCTTCTTTATCAATTTTAGAAACTATGTTTCCTCGATCTTCTTTTGACATGGTTTTCTTATCACTTATAGGACAGTCCTTTGGAATTCTATTCTCACGTATAGTGCCCGTGACGCCATACCCCCTGTTTTTCAAAAAAACCAACAAATTAAAACTTGTAAATAAATTATCAATAAAAATTTGATAAGGTAGTTCCTTTTCGGGTAAGTTGTCCAACATTGACACAAGCGGGGCCGCGGCTTTTCCAAAAGCTTCTTCATAAATATCCCTTCCTTTTGGATTTTTTCCTTGATAAATGTCAAAGTTTACTAAATAAGTATTTTCAGAGTTCAGGCACCAAACTTTGTAACCAAAGCGAATTGGCTTACCCCTGATAAACTGTTTGAGAGAGTGACGGCCAAAATATTTGATCATTGATTCATCGTAGTTTAGATGCTCTGACGACTGATAATATTTTAGAAAAGATTTTTGTAGTTTATCGATAAGAGGTCGTAATTTCCATAATTTATCGTTTTGATCCATTTTTGTGTTATCAGCGACGTGAGAGAAGCGCATTATTTGGATAAATCTATCTCGACGCATTGCACCTTTGACCATATCATTACACATGTCTAATCCGCAATCCCAATAAAATCTTTTACCAGGAAGGATATTATAACCAGAGATAATTAAAATGCCTAAAAAACATTTTAGCTCTTCTAGAGTAATATTAGGGTCAGGGCAGTTTAAGAAAAGGGCATACTTTCTAGTTTCATTAAGAATATGGGTCAGTACTTCGCCATCAAAAAATAATTCAAACAGATCTGTTGGGGACATATCTCTGAATTGTTCGTGATTGTTAGGTGAAAAATTCTTGGTTTTTATAATATCGCCATCCATCCATGTTCTATTAGTATACTTTTTACCTTTTAAGTTTTTTAAAGCTTTATCTTCCTCGGATACTGGACATATTGGATCCGTCTCTAAACTAGAATTCTTTGTAACACTGCTATTCGCGGCAGCAGTAGTATCTCGATCATTGACAAAACGAATTTCAGCTTCTGCCAATAATTGTCGCCTTGAAAGATTATCTATAATGCCTCCTTCGTCTTCATCGGCTGAATCTTCATCCGTTAAAATATTCGGTTCAGGTGGGCATACAAATATATCAGTTACGTCGTTGTTATCTACCGGATCTTGGCTGTAAAGCATATCCAAGGCTTCCTGAAGTGAGAAACCACGTCTGTAAAAAAAGATCCTTCAATAACCTAGTGTGACCATATGGTAACACATGGAATTGGATTTCCAAAATAAACACCATACCTTATTCTTTAACATGTAACATATTTTATAGTAAATATACAACATTTATCTATATAAATACACTTTAAAAAACATTAGAAAGGTTTTAGCAAATTCTAAAAGGTACTTACTCGAAATTCGGTTCCATAATTTTCGCTTGAAAAAAAAACCATCAAACTTAACGACTGTTACCAACTGACTAAAGCGATCTATGATCAAAAATTCTCGTGCTTGTGTTAGTCCCGACCTCTAGTAGTAACCCAACCAAGCTATAACCTATTTTAAGCATAACTATAAATTCCTGCTTTAGTTCAAAGATTGGGACCAAATCGTAACATGGGTTTGATGGGTTAATTGCGAAATGCGTGGTATGTAACGTTGACTGCGGGGAAAAAACACGTCTGCCTAAGTTGCGATTTGAATAGCGCGTATTCTTTTTAGCTATGGGCCTTTTCATCACTTTTTTTTGTCCCAGGGTCAGACCCGCCTTTTTTTTCGTACTTTTTTTGTAAACAAGTTAAAATGTAAAACATTTTAAAAAAAAAAATATAAAGAAAGTATATTATTGAAGAAAAGAAATAGGAAAATTGAGCTTCGGTATTCAAATTTTTGGATTTGTGCTGAAAATTTCCCAAAATCTTTCCCGATTTGTTCCCTTTTGGTTTTGTGTAATTTTGTTGGTTTGGTTGCCTTTTTTTTTTTGGGGGAAAGAAATCTGCATTGCGGGACTTGCAGTTCGACGCCGGGGGATCAGTGTTAGTGGAAAATCCCCAACATCTTGGGAAAGTTCTTCTAGACTTATTCTAACTGAGTTTTTTCCCGTATAAAACGGTACTTTTACATTTATTTGGGTTTTCTTAAGACGCGCTGGTGGTTCAGGATTTTCATTATTTTTTTTATATTTACGTCATGCGTTGGGCAAGTCAAATTTTCAGTAGGAATTAATTATTAATTCCCCTAATTACACCAATTTGGGGGTTTTTTGGGGCCAATTTATTGCGAAAATCACAGTTTTATTAATTATTTTTTTTTGTTTTTTTTTTTTTTACAGTTACTTTAAATTGGCTACGCTAATTGCTTTAAAATTTTTTAATAAATCGCCGTTAGATGGCGCTGGTGTATAGATCATATGTTTTTTTTGTATTAATTAATTTCCTGGGGTTAAATTACCTTTTTTTGGTAATAAATTTTTAATTACTAAGTTTTCTTGTCATAATTTTTCTTTTGAGACTTTTATTCAGGGTAAAATTTTGGGGTGACTGTTCGAACCAATTTATTATTTAAATTGTAAATTTTAGTAAGCCGGGGGTTTTTGTTATACTTAAAAAAAATTTTTTTTTTTTTTTACCTTTTTTAAATTTATCATTAATCAATGTTTTAAGTTTTTTTTATTTTGTTGTTATTTTCTAATTTTACAAGATGATTTTTTTTTTCAAGACAAAAAGCAAACAAGTAAATATATCGTGATTGAACTATTTAAATTATCAGTAGAAAGATCAATAAATATGTTTGGTTTTTTTACCTACGATTAAATACAATCAGGATATATTCCCTTTTTTTTTACATAGTTAAGTGATTGTTAATTAACTTTTGGTAGCGGGGAATTTGTTCTTTTTTTGGTGCCAAGGGAATAGGGCAAATTTTTTTTTGTAAACTAGTTTACTAAAAAAATTTTTTTTTTTTTTGTTATCTTGTTTTAAATAGATTGTTTATTTTTTTATAATTAATTAACGTTGTTTATTAATAAGTAGTTTTTTTTTTTTGTTTACTAAAAGGGTTTAATAATAAAGGGATTTGAGGGAACTTTCGGTTTTTTTTTTAAAGTCGCTTAATTATTTACGTTTTATTGGGTTTTAATTAGTAAAATTTTATGGGGTTTTTGGGGACGGGCCATTATTCTGCTATTTAAATTTAATTTTTAAACGGCCGTTTTTTTTGGGGGGGCCATCAATTTGGTAGGTTTTCTTGGG
>JAHBCN010007615.1:42594-53852 GCA_019359885.1 Listronotus oregonensis | reverse complement strand
CATGATCGAAACGTCATCAATATAAAGTACTAAAAACATAATGTTTACATTCTGACAGCCCAAAAAACCAAGGAATCAAAACGAAAAATATATATTTTTAAAAAAAAAAAAAGGTCAAAGAAAACTAAATCTCAAATATATATATATATATATATATATATATATATATATATATATATATATATATATATATATATATATATATATATATATATATATATATATATATATATATATATATATATATATATATATTGCACCTAAAATATGCGACATATAAAAAAAAAATTATTATGGCGTTCAGAAAAAAACCGATTTCGCAGATCAACTCTGCATTACTTAAACCCTCAGAAACAATTGAACGATCCCGATTGTCATTAGTAATTTGGCAGTAAATTTGAATTTTGTTATGGTTGACCGAAGTCCCCTTATTTGTCAAAAATATCGAAAATTTTATAAGGATAGTTGTTCAATTATACCTGTGTAAAATTTTAAATTTTTGATAAAAACAAAAATTTTGAAATTTTTTTTCCATAAAAATATTTTTGTTTAAAAAATTTTTCTTTACCATTTAAAAACAGGTTTTTCAGACCTAAACTAATGCACATTTTTTTTTACTTTAGTAATTTTGTCTTTTTTTCCCGAAGAAAATTTTAAAAAATGGTATTTTTCGGAAACCCGAGTTGTCGCATAGGCATTTTTTAAATACCGTACCTCGGAATTTTAAATATTAATATTTACCGTTTAAACAATTCAATGACATAATTAAAATAAGTTCAAATAAAAAAATATTATTTGAAATTCCAAGTTACGGTATTTAAAAAATGCCTATGCGACTCGGGTTTCCGAAAAATACCATTTTTTTAAATTTTCTTCGGAAAAAAGGACTAACTTACTAACGTAAAAAAAAATTGTGCAAGAACATTAGTTTAGGTCTGGAAAACTTGTTTTCAAATGGTAAAAAAAATTTCAAACAAAAATATTTTTATAGAAAAAAATGTCCAAATTTTGTTTTTATCCAAATGGCTTAAAATTTTACACATAGCCATAAAATTAAATTCTGAACAACTTATCCTTATAAAATTGTTTGATATTGTGACAAATAAGGGACTCTCAACTGACCTAAAATTAATTTTTGCAAATAATATAAATCGGGATATTAATTATATTATATATATATATATATATATATATATATATATATATATATATATATATATATATATATATATATATATATATATATATATATATATATATATATAATATGTATACTGCTAATATAGATAATATTTTATCCTTTCTGTTTTTCTCAATAAAATATACCTGTTTATTTATACAATTAAAATATAGCCTTTGCTGTGTACCAACTGTAAATATTCCTTTTTAATTACTAAATATTTATGTTAATTACCAGTCAGTTACCACAGACAACAATTCAATAATTATAATCCAAGACCATTCCACTGCTGGCTGGTTATTATTGTATTTACATCTCGAAGGCAAACAACTGGTTTTGTTTGATCGAAGTATTAAGAATTATAGTATATTATTATTATTATTCATATCCTTGACCATAATTTTTTGGGCAACCCATTGGCAATAATTTCGAAAAAAAGTTTTAAAACAACTCGCAATATGTTAAAAAATACTTTAAACAACATTTTCATTAGCCCATTCTATGAAGAATCATTTTTTTTCTACCGTTTTAGTAGATTCCATCACAGGCACGTAAGGGCAGAAGTTGTTGTCGCAGGTATGAAATAAATGACTCTGAAGTTAACTTATTGATGTTTGAGCCCAAATTAAAAAAGTCCACCAACGCCTATTTGTTGCTTTTTATCAAAATTCGAATTTTCTAGACATCAATTATCACGGTGCCATAGGTAGGCGAGAATTATAAGTTTTAATTAATCCATATGTCAGTGATTATTTTGATTAATTGTATTTTTTTTCGTTATTTTTTACTTTTATATGGAGCTTAATTATTAAACCTAAACCTTACATAATATGATTATTTTAATTTTATTAATCACCAAAATTGATTTCGAGTATTTAGTAAATCCTGTAACAAAGATAAAATGTATTATCAAATAACTGCCATTTTTTTTTCTGTGTCAAACAAATGGTAAAGGTTGGCTTTTTACCTTTTTAGTCAAACTGTAGGTGATTATTTACAATATCCTCTAAGAACATTGGATTTTCATAATTTAGAAAAAATTACGTTTGCACAATAATCCAACAATAAACACCAATAACAAAACAAGTGTTAACCTAATCTTTATACAGGGTGTCTGAAAAATACGTGTACAAAATGTTGGTATAGACTTTCTCTTTTATTACTCAAAATATTTATTTGATAATCTTTTGCTTAAATTTAATATGACTGCAGTATAAATAACTCACCGATTATATATTCTAGAATAAGGTTCCAACCAATAACAAAAGCGACAAATTCTCCTACACTAACGTAACTGTACACATAGGCAGATCCTGCTTTAGGAACTCTCGCAGCAAATTCGGCATAACATACACCTAAAAAGAGACAACATTTTTAATAACACATAGCATACAATATTAAAAGTAATACATTATCTAAAAGACAAAATAATAATAATAAAAATATATATTAACAAATCTAAACGCACAAAATCTCCTCCAAAGCTCTCTTCTCCCGAAAGGTACCCATCACTGAAGCGGAGTTACCTCTTTGGATCGCAAGACGTATTTTCTGGATTATGAAGCTACGAGATTTATCAGAAGAAATTTTGGAGAAAATGTTCAGGACCAGGCTCTTGGCTTTCTCGCCCCAGGGACCATAAGTCTCGACGGCAAAAGGTACGCTATATTTTTTAGTCATGAGAACTAATCTTTAATTTTTTTAAAATAATTTTATGTGTTACTGACTTTATGGTCAATCATCTACAGGGTGAGTTTTTTTGGTAATATACAAAGGGGAAATATTTAATGTCATTTTACAATTTTTTCCCCCTATTTACAGGGGAGTAGGTAACTTTGGAATTTTAAATGAAATAATGTGTTTTTTTATGTCACTATACAAATATATGTCAAAAACTAGGTCTGTGTGCATAAAAATGTAACGGAATTATGATCAAAGATTTTTTAATAAACTTTAAATATAAGTCAGAAATTATACTAAACGCGTTTATATGGAAAAGACGTCAACATCATCAACTGCCTTAAATAGACCTTAAGGTGCGTTTAGACCTGAGCACGCACGCACTGATCCACCGCGAATGCTCAAGTGTAAACGGTTATGCGCGCACGCTCACGCTGTGTGTTTCTATGCGCGAATAGCTTCGGCGCGATCCTCCGGCTGTCGGTCTCGATGTGATGCTCAAAAGAATTAATTGGTTCGCGAACGTCCAGTTTGAACGGGGTTGGGACTGTTGGGAGTATCTACGAACGCACGTACTTCAACGGGCGAATTAGTTTAATTTGAAAATGGAGTGGAGTAACACCAAAGTTTTGCTTCTATTGCAAGAATTCGAAAAACTTCCTATATTATGGGATGTGAGGAACCAAGAATATTACTCTAAAACAAAAAAACAAGATGCTTGGTAAGCACTTGTAAATAATTTAAAAGATAAAAAGTCTCATGGAATTGTTTCGCCGTGAAAAAAGTAAAATTAGGGCCAGTTGGAACTGGAAAAGGTATGTACATGCATATGTATACGGTGTTGCTCTGGACGGTACAAAGAAAATCATGTAAATTTTCAAGTAGTAAAATATTGGCTCTCCTAATTATTTTACACAAAAATGTTATTTAGATATTTTGAGGACCACAAAGAGTACCCAATGTAAGCTCTATAATTTCACCAAAACCCCAACCAACAAATTCTGATGCAAATTTACATCCCTTTTCTGGAGTTAAACAAAACGGTAAAATTTTCTTTACGGAAAGCCATTATCATAATTTTTCTCGGGGATTTTTGGGGCCTGATCACGAATCTAAAATTAGTTTTCTCCGGCAACCTCTGGTTTTTTTAATTATGGCCTCCAAGTGGACTAACCTCAAAATGAACATTTTCCAAAATTCCTCCTTCTTGAAACAATTACCACCAAAATGGAACATACACTGATTGGGCACTTATATATTAAACGAATACACTAAAACTTACATAAGTTTATTCATTTTTAGTAAAAAACATCTCAAATAAATCCAGTTTTTTATATCTTGACAACTTACTTATAACTAGGCAACCAGTTTAATCCATATCTTCTTACAAGGTACAGAAAAGTGGTTTATTTAAGATAATTTTTACTTAAAATAGACAATAAATTATTTAAATTTCAATGTATTTGTTTAATATAAAGTGCCTAATTATGTATGTTCCCATTTTTGGTAATCAGTTTCAAAGGGAAATTTTAAGGTTGTTCACTTGGACCCCAAACTCAAAAATCAGAGGTTAGAAAACTAATTTTAGATTCATCGGCCCAAAAAACCCCCGTTTTTTTAAAATCGGCGTGGTTCCGTAAGTAAAATTTTACCAACAAAACTATTATTTTTGTTAAGAAAATATTATTTTTTTTTAGCTTAATGTTTTATTAATACTGTTTAATTTTTTTTTATTTTAATACTTTATGCATGTGATATATGAACTGTTTAATAAAAATAAATAACCAAATATACATCCCTTTATATAATTTTTTCACGAAGCACTTCCATATGGCTTGACAAACTTGGAATAATGAAAGAGATAGAAGATTTTGAGACTCTGAAAAGATATTGTAAGCTGCTGTCGGGTATCTAGTGTCCAAAAACACAAAGTCAGTGCTAGACGTTCTCTTGGTGATATTGACTTTCATAATTTGTTCCTTTTAATAATTTTGGGAGTTATCAAACTAAGCAGATATTCGAAGTCAATTTTTGTCTTTCTTGTAAAATTTCGAAATTGATCATAAATGTTATCTGTCACTAACTCGCGTAATAAAGTATTTTGTCTCTTGCGTAAAAATTGAGTTTGCCACCAACGACGAGGTCTACGTTTACGAGCTTCTTTCTTTTTTATCAAATTATACATTAAAATAAATGCACCCGCCATGATTTCATCGTCGTCTTCCATTATTAACGCACTCCTGCGAACAACTGGATCAGCTTGTGCGTCAAAATATACATAATCCTATTTAAACGCTTTTCGCAAACGCAAACGAATGCGTGCATGGATGCTCACTGCGTACGTACTCAGGTCTAAACCCACCTTTATGTATACCATTCCATTTAAGTTTTATCCAAAAATGGCAAAAATATGTAACCGCTGCAAATAACGCCCTCTAGTTTATGTATTTTAAACTAAAGGGTTTACCAAAAATCTTCTTTTAAAAGTTTGTAAAATGCTCTTTGAAGCAAGACCAAAAATATTCAATTAGGTTAAATGGTTCAGGAGATATTAAAATGAAAATATTTAACAATGCATTGGCCTTCCCCTCCCTTATTATGAGAGATACGGAAAAATATTACAAAGCGAAATGATGCGGTGTTACCCAGGCTATCAAATGATGTTTTCAAAGTTATAGCTCATCGTCTAACTCTTCGTAAATTTTATGTTTCTTCGTAGCATCCGCCCCCTAGCGTTCGAATTACAAACTTCAAAAGATTTTCCAGATTCCAGAGATTTATCTTGACCACTTAATTCATAAGGATTTTTTTCTAACCCTCTAGCCCAGTGGTTCCCAAATAATCATCATCAACATTAAGGGGGGCGCGGGAGCTTAGAAAAATTTATACAATTTTTTATTTTTAAAATAACAAAAAATCAATTTAAATAAAAAAAAGATTTATATATGGAAACGTCGTCTACAAGCTTAAAGACCAAATTTTTTCTCATTTCCGAAATTGGCTTCTATAATGGAGAATCAGGGCCGTATTTAGGCATTGGCGAGATGGGCGCCCGCCAAGGGCGCAGCTACCTGGGGGGCGCAAAATCGGCCATATTTTTTTTATCAGTTGTCAGTACCGTAGTCGTATTATTATCATTTTTTATTGACAAAATTATTCAAATAAATCAATTACAACAAACAAAGATCAAGTATGTCTGAAAGCAAATCTGAACATGTCATCAACGATTTTGCCCTGATAAAAGCAATAAAAGTACACTTTTGACTCATAATGGACTTTCTAACTTTTAAGTTTATAAAGTAGGTACCCAGTTTATCCACCTAATTGTAACAATTTGTAATAAAAACACCAATACGTTTAATTACAGAATAATTTTTACTTATTTGCTGCCCTCAGATCCTAAAATGGTTACAAGTATATATAAGAGTAGAATTTGTAAAATGCAAATCCTGATGTGAACATTAAACAGATTAAGTACCGTATACAACTATAATGGTGGCACCGACTATTTCTGGTAATTTAATAATGCATCATCAGTTTTATTCTGATGTGCCACATACTTATATATACATAAAACATTAAATTTATTTCATAGCTAATATATATATATTTTAAAATATATATATATATATATATATATATATATATATATATATATATATATATATATATATATATATATATATATATATATATATATATAAATATATATACAGATTTTCAAAACTTGAAGTATTTTAAAGTAAAGACAGTACTTCAAGTAAATAAAAAGTACTTAAAGTAAAAACAATACTTCAAGTAAATAAATGTACTTGAAGTAAAAAATCAACCAAGTACTCGAATTTACACGCCTTAGATAATCGTACAAACAAGTTAAAACAAGAAATATGCGCAATGTCTGCTGTTTCTATTGTATTGCATTACAGCGCTCATTTGAATTGGATCCAACCCCCAAGACAAGTGTAACTATTACTGAGAATTAGACTTTTTGTTCTTTTTTCGAAATCAACCCTTTTATTTTGATACCCTTTTTGTTATATTTAATAATATTACTAACAGTCATTTTTCTGAAATTTTTTATTATCGAACGCATTCAGGATACGAAACATTTTCCCAACCCACTCCCGAAAAATGTCAAAAACGTGACGTTCAAGAATATTCTATTGGTGCATTTGACGTTTGGTGGAGGGTTCCCCAACTATTTTGTATTGTGAATCGTTTTTTTTACCTTTATTTGAACAAAAACCCCTGTATTTTAATAGGCAACAAACAAAATTTCCACTAAAAAATGGAAACGACATCAAAATTGAAGTTAGGTTGTTTACTTGATTTTTGTGTTGATGGGAAATTAAAAATTTTCCCAAGAATGGGTTTTTGGGTGCCAACTTGCTGTAGGCAGCCGTATGAAAACACTCGCTTTTGACAGATGTATCGGATAAACGGGTGCCAACGCCAACCCGTTGGCAACCAAAGAAAAACCCGTTTTAAAAAACCAATAACCAATTTGTTTCACTTGAAGTACTTTTAATTACTTTAAATACGGTGTCTTCAAGTACTTTGTTTTATTCACTTTTTCAATTTATTGAAAATGAAAGAAAATTTTTAATGAATATTTGGGAGTTGTACTTGAAGTTTTTATTTAAGAGTACTTTGAAAGCTCTGTATATATGTATATATATATATATATATATATATATATATATATATATATATATATATATATATATATATATATATATATATATATATATATATATTTATATATTTTTTTATATATATACATATATATAAAAAATATATAAATATATATATAATATATATATATATATATATATATATATATATATATATATATATATATATATATATATATATTATATATAAATCTTTTCTACATTTTTTATATTGTTTTCAAATAGTTTCTTAAAATATATGTAATATTAGATTTTAATCGAATATTTTGTTGCATATTATTTAATTTATTAAAGTTTAAATGTTAGGTTTTGGTAGGCCTGCTATGCATAATATTTTTGTAACTACAATTTTATTGAAAATTTATTCTAAGTTTAATCATTCGCAAATAAGAATGAATAGTTAATTTGCATTTCACTTCTTTCAGTCAGATACAAACAGTTATTTATGTAAATTATGTCTCTTTCAAATAGTAGGCTAATATTTTCAGATAAAAAAATATAGAATTTGACACAAATTCCACCACAAAATTGGTATTTTAAAGGAACGAAATTATCGGATCAAAAAAACTTTAAACCTACAACTAATTTTGTTAAATTTCCGGGGACTTTCCGTTTTCATTGGGGAGTATTCTATACTCCCCAAATCCCCCGGCGTGAGGAAATGGGGCGCAAATGTAAAGCCCCGCCAAGAGCGCGGCCATACCTAGATACGGCCCTGTGGAGAATAGTGACGTCACTGGTAAAAACGAAGAGATTAAAACACATATCTCATCTAGAAAGTGTCTTCGATGAATTCCAACAATATTTTCCCAATTTACATGACAATGATGAACATAAATTTGCATAAAATCCTTTTAATTTTGATATAAACATCCTTCCAGAAGATATGCCAGAACAAGTAATCAACTGAAAACACGACTCAGTGGCGAAAAATGACTTTGAAAATTTGGTGATTACTACATTATGGATAAAATGTCTTCCCATCTATTCGTTAATCGCGGAAATGGCTTTGAAATTTTCTCCATTTCGACAACCTTTGTGAAAAAGGATTTTCTATTTTAATGGAAATTAAAACAAAAATGCGGAGTCGGCTTAATGTTGTTAGTGACCTACGTTGCGCACTTTCAAAGATAAAACCAAGAATTTCCGACCTTGTTAAGGAAATGCAGCACCATACTTCGCATTAATTGTAAATAAATGCCTTTTTTTAGTAAAAGAAATGTTTCTGTTTCCCGAGGGGAAAGGGGAAAAAAAGTAATTTTTTCCGGGTTTGGGAAAATGGAAGAAGGTCGTTTTTAAATTTGATCCCGTACTATTATTACGTACATTTTTTTTTTTTAAACTTATTACATTTTTTTAATATTTAATTTTCTTTGTTAGACTTAAATAGGTAAAATACGGGGAATGTCCGTACAAGGGAATTTTATTTTAAAAAACAATTATACCCTAGAAAAAAAAATCCCAACCATGAATTAAAAGTAAATTTATAAATCACTGTTTTGATTGTTTACATTTATTTTAATGAATAATCATGGATGATGGTTTTGTTTATGTTTGTTAGAGTAATTTTTGAAAAAATGTTATTGCAGCAAGAAGCCCCTGATTTTTGGGATTTGTAGAACTTTACCAAAAAGGTATAGAGAACTACTATTGCTTTTTTAAAAAAACAAGGGTTTGAATACCCCAATGTCAAGGCAATTCGGGAACAAAAGGGGTTTGGGAAAAGAGTTAAGAAAATGGATTAAAGGAAGAAGGTTGGTTGGTTAGAAGTGTCCTTGTTGAAAAATAAACTTTAATTTTAAAATTTTTAACCGGGGAAAAAAAGTCCTTAAAGTGTTTTGAATAAACCATAAGTTTAAAAAAAATTTTAATTAATACTTAATATTAAAAAAAAATATATTTAGTGGAGTACCAAGGAATTTAAAGGTTATGGAAGCCCAATGCTATGGCCCATTGATCAAAAAATGTCCAGCCCAGTATAAAATAATTTTAGAGTTGGCCCCCCCGATTTTGCGCAATAACGAAATTCCACGAAATAATTTAATGTGTTGTTTACTTACACACTGATAAATCAGGGGTATTTGGGGCAAAACATTATATTTTATAAGAGCCGATTAGTTTCGATTGTTTTGCTTTGTGGATTATTTTTGTGGTTTCAATTTTTTGGGGATTGATAAAATCTTCTTATTTTAGTGATTAGTGTTTATTAAATTGTGACTATAATTTTGTGTTTTTGTTTGTTACTTATAATATCGTAACAAAATGACTAGAGGTTGTATGGTTTTATCTTGCAAATCTAATGGTAACATACCCGGCATTTATATAAATAATAATATATCAATTATGAATATTAAAAAATAAAAATTTTATAAGAAATAGCAGTGAGAAAAGTAAGGAAATTTTTAACTATTTTTAGATGTTTCCAATGTTTGTGTATTTCTGGGGTTTTAAAAAAAGAAATAAGGTTTACATTTAGGTTTTTTATTTCATTTAATAATTTAGAAATTTCTTTTAAAGGATCAAAATTATTAATTACGGGCAGACCAGGCAAATTTTAATATATACAGGTCCCTATGATTGAAAAAAAAAAAGTACAATTTTATTTAAATTCCTTCTGTTTTTTGTATTTGTTTAAAAATAAATTAGATTTTTTTTTTAAACTTACATTATCAATTTTTTTCGACATACGTAGACACATTATATTTAAGGGATTAACGCTTACTGTTCCAATGATACCTAGGTACCAAAGGTTACTAAACATTTTTAACCACTGTTATTCTGTCTCATGAATGTTTGTTATTATGAAAAGTATATGCCTAAAAAAAAGTTATAAAAAAATTTTACTTTTTAATGTACAACCACAACTTAGGGTTAGATTAAACTCATTTAATATCTTGCCCTTTTTTATAAAGAAATTGGTGACAAGTACATGAAACTATCATACAATGTTTAAATTTTTTTTTAAAAAAGGTTTTTTTTTTATTTTCAAAGATTTTTTAAAAATACAAAAAAAACCCAAAAATATCGACCATTTAAATAGAAGGCTGTAAAGTGGCGCCATCTTTTTTTCTATATTATATCAGATATATAAAATCCAATATTACACAATAATTTTAAATTTCTATGGTAGTATCGCAATAACCAACAAATTTTTTGCAAAAAAAAAAAAAAAGTAAATGCTTGAATTTGAATTTTTTGATGTCAACTTTATAGATAGTAAAAAGAATTATGGAAGTCCGGCCTGACCACATTATTGCGCAACTCCCGGGGCCCAACCTATTCCCCTGCCCTGCACGCCTGGACAATTTTTTTTACAGTATTGGGCTTCCATACACCTTTTAAAATTCCCTTTGGGCGTACTCGGTTTTTACTCAGAGGGCAACCAAAAATGTCGCGCAAAGGCTCATTTTCAGCGTTAAATTAAAAAACTATAAATAATAGAGATAGAGTTTTGGAGGGGGGTTTTTTTTTAAAATTTTCTCCTCTTCAAGGATCTTTTTTAAAATTCCCTATCTCTTTGTTTTTTGGTATCATCAAAAAAAGAAAGAGCTCTTTTTTTTTTTTTTTAATAATTGCAATTTTTTTCAGAAAACCTCAAAAAGCCTTTTTTTGATTTGCATTCCGGGCGAATGAGTTATGGGTCATATTTTTGAAGCCTTCAACTATTTTTCGCAGGAAAACATTCGACTAGACCATATTAGGTT
>JAHBCN010007615.1:0-42577 GCA_019359885.1 Listronotus oregonensis | reverse complement strand
AGTAAAAGAAATGTTTCTGTTTAGCCGAGGGAAGTGAGAGAAAAGTAATTTTCATCCGGTTGGAAGATGGAAGAAGGTCGCTTTTAATTCGGATCCCGTACTATTATTACGTACATTTTATTTTTTTTTAAACTTATTACATTTTATTAATATTTAATTTTCTTTGTCTAGACTCTAATAGGTAAAATACTACGGGGAATGTCCGTACAAGGGAATTTTATATTTAAAACAATCTATACCCTAGACAGAAAAAATACCAACCATGAATTAAAAGTGACATTTATATAAATCACTGCTTTGAGTTGTTTACATTTATTTTAATGAATAATACATGGATGATAAGAAGTTTTGTTTATGTTTGTTAGAGTAATTTGTTGCAAAAATGTTCATTGCAGCAAGAAGCCTGCTGATTTTTGTGCGATTTGTAGTAACTTTACCATAAAAAGGTACTAGAGAACTACTATTGCTTTTATTAAAAACAAGTGGTTTGAATATTCCCAATGTCAAGGCAAATTCTGGATACCACATAAGGGTTTGTATTTGCGAAAAGAGTTAAGAAAATGGATTAAAGGAAGAAGGTTGGTTGGTTGGCAGAAGTGTCCTTGTTGAAAAATAAACTTTAAGTTAAATTTTTAACCGGAAATAAAGTCCTTAAAGTGTTTTGAATAAACCATAAGTTTCAAAAAAATTTCAAATAATACTTAATACTTAAAAAAAATATATTTAGTGTGACGTACTCAAGGAAGTTTAAAGGTGTATGGAAGCCCAATGCTATGGCCCATTCGATCAAAAAATGTCCAGCCCAGTATGAAAATAACTGTCAGAGTTGGCCCCGCCGATTTTGCGCAATAACGAAATTCCACGAAATAATATAATGTGTTGCCTACTTACACACTGATAATCAGTGTGTAGTTAGGCAAAACATTATACTTTTATGAGAGCCGTATTAGTTTCGATTGTTTTGCTTTGTGTGATTATATTTTGTGGTTTCAAGTTTTTTGGATTGATAAAATCTTCTTATTTTAGTGATTAGTGTTTATTAAATTGTGACTATAATTTTGTGTTTATTGTTTGTTACTTATAAATTAACAAAATGACTAGATTGTATGGTTTTATCTTGCAAATCAATGGTAACATACCCGATTTATATAAATAATAATATATCAATTATGAATATTAAAAAATAAAAATTTTATAGAAATAGCAGGAAAAGTAAGGCAATCTTAACTATCTTTTAGATGATTTCCAATGTTTGTGTATTTCTGTGGTTATTAAAAAGAAATAAGTTTACATTTAGGTACTTTATTTCATTTAATAATTTAGTACATTCTTTTAAAGGATCAAAATTATTAATTACTGGGCAGACCAGGCAAATTTTAATATATACAGGTCCCTATGATTGAATGAAAAAAAGTACAATTTTATGTTAAAGTTCCTTCTTGCTTTTTTTGTATTTGTTTAAAAATAAATTAGATTTTTGGTTTCTTAAACTTACATTATCAACTTTTTAAGCTCGACATACTGTAGACACATTATATTTAACGGATTAACGCTTACTGTTCCAATGGATACCTAGGTACCAAAGGTTACTAAACATTTTTAACCACTGTTATTCTGTCTCATGAATGTTTGTTATTAGTGAAAAGTATATGCCTAAAAAGCAGTTATAAAAATTTTCACTTTTTAATGTACAACCACAATCTTAGGATTAGATTAAACTCATTTACACTATCTTGCCCTTCTTTTATCACGAAATTGGTGACAAGTACATGAAACTATCATACAATGTTTGAAATTTATTTTTAAAAAATCGTGTTTTTATTTATTTACAAAGATTTTGGTAAAAATACAAAACTCCCAAAATATCGACCATTTAAATAGAAGGCTTAAAGTGGCCATCTTTTCTTTCTATATTATATCAGATGATATAAAATCCAATATTACACAATAATTTTAAATATTTATGGTAGTATCGCTAATACCAACAATTTTGTCAAAAAAAAAAAAAACAGTAAATGCTTGAATTTGACATTTGATGATGTCAACTTTATAGATAGTAACAAAGAATTATGGAAGTCCGGCTCTGACCTACTATTCATTGCCAATTCCGCGGGGCCAATCCCCTATTCCCGCTGCCCTGCACGCCTGGACAATTTTGTTCTACAGTATTGGGCTTCCATACACCTTTAAACTTCCTTGGACGTACTCGGTTTATAGACGCAACAATTAAAGGTTTTGCGTTAATTAAAACTATAGAATAATAGAGATAGAGTTGTATTATTTTTTTGAAAATTTTCTCCTCTTCAAGGATCTTTTTTAAAATTTCCGCTATCTCTAATGGTTTTTGAGTTATCATCAAAAATCGAAAGAGCATCTTTTTTTTTGTTTTTTAATAATAATTGCAATTTTTATTGGCAGAAAAAATCCTCAAAACGCCTTTTTCAGATTTGCATTCCGGGTCGAATGAGTTATCGCTCATATTTTTCGAAGCCTTCTAACTATTTTTCGCAGGAAACACATCTCGACTAGACCATATTAGGTTTCTACCAATATGTTCATGGGAAAAGGAATTCCTGACTAAATATTGGCGAACCGTTTTTCTTTTAAATCTGCACTCAGTATGTTTTTTAATATGCAGAACCTGTTCTTATGTCTGGGGAATGGCGTCTTCCATAACTATTAGCGTTTTTGTTTCCATCTAAGGAAGAGCTGTATTATAAGGAAATTTATTTTTTTATAAAAATATTACATTTTAAAAATCTCGAAAAATTAGCATATTTATTTTTTTATTTAAACCTCATAAGAGACGTTATTATAAAAATAAAATAAGTCAAGTCATGGTCTATATCCTGGAATATCAAATTTTTTGACAATACAACACGCTTTCCAAATGTCTACTTAGACTCAGAAATTCACCAATTTAAAATAATAAAATGGTGATAAATAAAAAAACTATCTTAGTTTAAATTAAGCCTTTTTTTTTGCCTACCATATGACCAAACAATGCAACGCCTTCACCTGCACCTATATTGTTTACTGATATTTTTTGGAGGTCACAGTATTGACCATGAATTTTTAACATCGATAAATCAATGATGTGTGATAGGGAATTCACACGGAAGTAACTAGCGCATAACTTACAAGGGGGTTTTAAATATAAACCATATTTTTATTCTCAAAACCAAACGAATGGCCTTAGCCGCAATTTGATCTTAACATCACTGCAGTTCGGTATCTAAAATCAAACCAACGGATTCTTGGATAGAATTAAAGAAAACAAACCTTGTTTAGCATCAAAATAATCAAAGGGGAGAGGCGAGAGAGTTCTTGTAAACACTTTGCGCCGGCAACGTTGATTAAACACATTAAATAACATCACTCCGGTAATATTAACTTTTTCAATGTTTATGGCATTGCACCATAACTAAAATTTTTATAAATCGATGATTCTTTATTGTTAACAATTATTTTTAAAGCCAGAAAACTATTTTTGTGTATTACCTGAAGTGACGGATAGATATGTCATTCACTTTAGATGCTCAATTCGATTGCTGTTGATCGAGCCAGTTTAAAACAACCTAACAGAAAGAGATAAAATGACATCGAAGTGCCATACAATACCTGATTTAATATAATTTTTTTATCAAAGGAATACAGCAACTGTTCCAATTAACCTTGTTGCCGGTGCACTTGAATCTTAGAACTGTCATATCAATACATATTTATATTTAAATCAATGTTGCCTATGTTAACACAAAATTAATATTGAAACAAACAACATCGACACGATATTGTCCCTTCTACTCGTGACAAAATCTACTGCATTCAGACGCATCCAGGGCCGGATTTAAAGAAAAACCGCCCAATCACTGAGATTTTGCATCAAGCCTACTAAATTACCTCACTCTTCTTGGATATTTCTTTGTATATTTGGACAACTTATCATCAGAAAAATTCCCATGAATATTAAAAGCATCGGACGCTCCCCCAAGACTGACTAAAAATTATTATATCGATATTTTTGGGGTTTATCTTATATTTAGACCACTTCACATCTTTCAAAAATTCTAAGCAAAATTCAGGAGGCTCAGCACGGACGTAGCTATAGCTTTGACAAGGGAGGGGTCCCCAAAGAGGAAATTGATGCTCTACGAGAGAAAAAGCAAGTTGCCAAGGCTAGTAAGATACTTAATCTTAATCCATTCCTAGATGCTGATGGAATTCTTCGTGTCGGGGGAAGGCTGCAGAAATCGCATCTGTCATTTAACTCCAAACACCCTGCGATTTTGCATTCTCATAGTCACCTTAGCAAATTGGTTATTAATGATGCTCATTGAAAAACCCTACACGGCGGAAACCAGCTAACATTAGCATACATTCGGCAAATGTACTGGATCGTCAATGGGAAAAGAACAGTCAAAACTAACATTGGAAAATGCATAAAGTGTATTCGATTCAAGGCCCAGACAGCCGAGCAATTAATGGGACAACTTCCGACAGCACGAGTTACACCATCACAACCATTTTCCCACTCTGGAGTTGACTACGCTGGACCATTACAAATCAAGACGTCCAAGGGCAGAGGCAATAAAAGTTACGAAGGTCCACATTGTCTTTTGACAAAAGTTCATTGGGCTTTGGTCTCTCTTTCTTAGAAAAAAAAACTCAAAAGAGATACCTGATTTGTTCGTTTTATACTTTTAAAAGCAACACTTCTTTCTGTATTATAATAATTGCGCAACGCGAAGAGACAAAATAGACTAGACTAGCTTGGTTTGGTGCACGCCGCAAAAGCGAGCGGCGGCGGCGGGGCGTGCCCATTCCCCGCTCCCGCCTGCGGACTAAGCAACAGTGGCGTAGCTACGCCCCCGCTGGCCCCCGCAGTGGCGGGGGGGCCCATGAACGCAAGGGCCCGGTAGAGCCTCGGCCGTCGCGTCGTACTTACCGCCTGCAAAAATCCCAGGCGTAAAATTATATGGGCTCCTTCGTAAGAAATGTTTGTCTTATAGCTTAAAAAAAATAAGTAATTTAGTAATTTTTAAATTTTATCTCTATAAAGAAAACTATATAATTTTACCTAAATATAATAAAACTGTAACATTAATTAACAGTAAAAAGAGTTTTTTAAAAACAAAACACACCTTTAAATTTGAAGCGATTAATCAATTTGAATGATATGAAAGCTCGGAATAAAAACTTTTAATAGTTTTAATTTATTTTTATTTGTTAGATCTCTAGTTTACTATATCTGTTGTTAAAATTATTACTTGTGTTTTGTAAATTGAATATGTTTCTATTTTCTATTTATCTCTTTCGTGTTAGGGTTTGTATTTTAAAACATGTTTTTTATATACAAAATTCAAAGTTTTTTTTCCGTTACTTAATTTGTTTTAATGGTATTTTGCATATTTTGCATTTTTAGGGGCCCTTGCTCCAAAGTTGCAGGGGGCCCAAATTTTGTAGTTACGCCACTGCTAAGCAACTATCGTTTTCTACAATCGGTGCGGTGCATGTAATTTTTTTCTGTTGGACAAGTAAGCTTCTACCAAATTAATGCTGGGGTGCCCCAGGGCTCAGTGCTGGCACCCACGCTGTTTCTTCTACACATTAACGATCTTCTCTCTTCCACAATCAATCCCATTCATAGTTTTGCTGACGATAGTACCCTCCACTCTAGTATTCAATTTCTTAAGCCACCGGGTAATTCCGATTTTGAAAACAAGCGCAGGTCAATGCAGATATCTCTTTCACAAGACCTCAAACTTATCTTGGATTGGGGCCCAAAAATCGTGTTCAGTTTAATGCCTCAAAAACACAGTCATGTTCGCTGTCGGAAAAAAGTCTGCGAATGCTCATCCCTTATATTGAGGGGCCCAAAGTTCTGCAGAACAAAGAGTCGTTTAATCTAGTCGGCGTTACTTTTGAGAATAACCTCAACTGGCACAAACACATTTCATCCATAGCTTCGGCAGCTTCAAAAAGTTTGGGATTCCTCTTTCGAGCCAGAAAATATTTCTCTTCTTCCAATCTGTACACTCTGTATGTTCCCAAATCAGACCCTCTTTGGAATATTGTTTTCATGTCTGGGGAATGGCGTCCCCTACAACACTTACCCTTCTGGACTCCATTCAAAAAAGAGCTGTTCGTCTTATTAATAATCCAACGCTCACAGAAAGGCTTCCTCTTTTTGCCCATCGTCGAGCTGTAGGGGATCTGTCGCTCTTCTATAGGTATTTTCACGGCTTCTGCTCAGAGGAATTGGCCAGTATTATTCCTTCTCTGGCAGCTCCCAACAGAGCAAACGTAGTGAAACTTTTATACATCCTTTTACAGTTCAGTTAGAGGGCCCCGAATTTCCCCGTTTCTTCATTCCTTTATTCCTAGAGTGTCAAAAATATGGAACCTGCTGCCCGCAAAATTTTTTCCTTCTCCTCCCAATCCCCAAAAAATTTAAATTTCCCCGTGTGAACAAACTCCCTCTCACCACACTGAAGACACCCACGGTACGTTAGTACTTAGGCATCAGCCTTCGTGGACTGTCACAAGATAAAAAAAATGAATTGGGGGGGTCCGGACCCCCTAAACCCCTCCCCTTATATACGTCCGTGAGGCTCAGTATTATTACTATTTCTATTAATTTTTAGACTAACACTACTAACTAAAAAGTTATTTTATATATAATAATATGAAGGTGATGTCAACATAAATGTAGCAATTTAATCGCCTGAATCGAAACCTCCTCGTATTTTTATGTTAAATAGTAAACTTCTAATTACCAGAAATAAATCACCTAAACGTTAATTCCTTTTCTCTTTTTCTTCATTAATTATATCAAAATTTTGGACGTGTATCTTGAAAAATTTGTCCGCTTTCAACTTTTTACGCCTGTGGGGTCGCGTTATACCCAGTACATGGTTCGCTAATTTCTATTACTGCTATTAGATACTTCCCGTAATTGTTTTTTTTTTCCGGCGATTAAAAAAACAATTCTTAATTTCGCGAAACGAAATGATTATGTGATTTGAATTCAAAATTCAAGTGTTGTTGTACTCTATTGAGAGCGTTTATCTATACACCATTTTTGTAGTTGGTCTTAGATATACGACATATAAACAATGAGGTGTTTTGTAAAATTGCTTAAGTGTTAACCACAACTAGACACAAATACAAAAAAAATCGAAAAATATAAAGAAGGCAGGGGATAAATAGGTACAATTAGAGGAAAAGGAGGGTGTAGTAACAGCACTTTCTGCGAAGATGCACTTATTTATAAAAGAAAAATATTTGCATATCATAAAAACTTGACAATTAGCCTACGTTTTATTACATAATTAGAATTACACACCCAAAATATTTTTTCTAAATTACCTCTTAAAACCTGTTTCTTAAGGAAACAGAAACAAAAAGTACTTGTAATTAAAAGTACTTCAAGCTAAAATTAATACTTGAAGTGAAATTATTTTTTGAAGAGAGTAAGAGGTTTATTCCTCAAAACGGGTTTTTCAACAACTCCCCAAAAGCTTTAAGGACTAAGCGCTACGTCATTGGAAAGTAGTATTTTATATTAATTTAATACTAGTTTTTCCCAAAATGAGTTTTTTCCTTGGTTGCCAACGGGTTGGCGTTGGCACCCGTTGGCATCCGATACATCTGTCAAAAGCGAGTGTTTTCATATGGGCTACAGCAGAGTTTGGCACCCAAAACTAACGGAAATATTTTAATTTCCCATCAACACAAAATCAAGTCAGAACAACCTAACTTCAATTTTGATGTCGTTTCCATTTTATTAATGAAATTTTGTTTAAGTTGCCTATTAAAATAAAGGGTTTTCGTTCAAATGAAGGTAATAATGAACGCATTCACAATACGGGAAAAAGTTGGGGAACCGCTTTCCCTCAAACGTCAAATCGCACCAATAGAATATTCTTGAATTGTCACGTTTTGACATTTTCGGGAATTGATTTGGAAACTCTTTCGTATCCTGAATGCGAATAGTCGTAAAAATGGCTGTTAGTAATCATTATTAAATATAACAAATTAGGTATCAAAATAAGTTATTTATAAGGATTGATTTCGGAAAACAGAACAAGAAGTCTAATTCTCAGTAATAGTTACACTTGTGTAAATTCGAGTACTTGGTTTATTTTTTCTTAGTATTTTTATTTACTTGAAGTACTTTTTTACTTTAAAGTACATCGTAATACTTCAAGTACTTAAATAAATACTTCAAGTAATTTCTTGGTCAAATCAAGTAAAAATCCAAGTATCTTCATGAAAACTTATCAATTACAGTCAAGTACCCCCTTATAAAAAGTACTTGAAGTAAAATACTTGACGTACAAAAAAGTACTTCAAGTAAAATTTAACTTGAACTACTTCAAGTTTTGACAGCTCTGGCTTTACTTAGTAAAAAAATATTAAAATTAACTCTCAACTGTGTTTTTTTGATTGACTAGATATGTGCTTAATTTACCTGCAAAGGCACTTGAAACTGCAGCCACCAAAAATGACAAACATACCTGCTGGTCCAGCCACGGTGTTTTTGCCACAGAGCCTGCAAGAACGTAAACTCCAAGACCTGAAAAAAGTTTAAGATTTTTGTTCACTGAGCATTCACCATTTTAGTTTTTGGGTAATATTGGTTGTATATATTTTTTTTCTTTAAAAATAAAGCAAATAGAGCTCTTATATCTTCAAATATTAATATTTTTTAATCAAATAAAAGTTTAAATATATTTTAAACCCCCAAACGTTTAAACCTGTAATTATTTATATCCATGGGTATTTGGTTTGACAAACAGGGCCCAATACTCCTTTAAAAATTAACTGAAATTATAAAGATAAACAATTAAGTTATTACTCAAAATTATTTAAACTGTTTTAAAAAGAGGAACGGCCTGGGCTCCCCTGGCCCTCCCAAGTATACGCCACTGTTAATATCTTATTAGAAACATAATCTGCCATAAACATTTCCCAAAAATAAAATTTTTAGCTATTATAAAAAAAACAAATTAATATACCTAATGTAGCTCCTACACCAAGCGCTGTCAGATCTAAGAGATTTAGAACTCTGGCCATTTCACTTTTCGTGCCATCATCCGTTTTTCTTCGTGTAAGAACTTTAAATATTTTGGATGACATCTGTAACAAAAAAAAAAATAATAATATCGAATTAGCCCAAATAATCAGCTCCTTGCGTAAAATTTATTTTGATCCAAAACACGTCAAATCTCTTTTTTTTTGCTTATTAAACAACCATCGAAATCTCATTTCTAAGAAAAAATAAGTTTCGGCGGAATTACGATTTAAGAGTCGCGACCGGCCCTTTTAATTTGACGTCAGACCAAAATATAAAAATTGCACAAAAAGTCAGGGGCGTACATTTTTTTTACAATTATTTTCGATAAGGTGTCCCATGAGACGCCACTGGACTTAATAATTTTAATTTAATTAGGCCTAAATAGGCCCTTATTGCTAAAAATAACACTGACAAATTTTAAGAAAATCGGCTAAAGGGTGTTTAAGATAATTACAAAACCACTTTTTTTAAAGTTTAACACCCCCTATCTTAGAAACCAATATTTATACAAAGTTTTTTTATATTTTTTAATGAAATCATATTTAAATTTTGGACATGTTTCTTAAAAAATGGGTCCGCTTTAAACTTTTTACGCCTGTGGGTGTATTTTTCGAACACCCTGTGTAAGAAATATTAATTCAAAATTTAAGTTTTTTTTTTAATAGTCCAGGAAACGAATCATTTTACTTAGCAGTTTTTTTAAAATGCATAAAATGACTTGAAATTTTAACAGTAGGTTGGGGATGATTGCCAACCATCTCGGGGGAGAAATTTTTTTAATATTTTGTCCACACAAATCGATAGAAAAATGATTTCCAAGCAAAAAATATTCCATGCATTTTTTGGAAGATGCATACTTCTCGAGTTATTCGCGATCGAAAGTTGGAGTTTTTCGTCGATAAAATCAACGTTTTTAATTGTTTTTTGCAAATAACTCGATAAGTATGCATTTTATCAACAAAGCTGTAAATAACAAAATTGTAGCTTTTATTAATTAATTAATTGCTGTGGAACCAATGCAAACGAAGTTGTGGTTTGTTAAAGATTAGCTGTCATTTATGAAACAAAAAATTTCAGAGTTTCAAAGGCAAATAACGCAAAATATATGTATTTTTCGAGAAAAACTAATAATACCTTTTTTGAAGCATTTCCCAGACTTCCTTTTTTTAAAAGGTATGTTCATAAAAGTTAAGTGGGTTATGATTAAAATAAGGTTAGACCAACATTTTTTGAGTGCAAAAATCTTCGAAAACACCTAATTACCACCCTAATTAAAATGAGTCGTAGCCCCTTTTTAAATTCTCTTTATCTATGTATCATAAATGCACTTTAAAATTTTAACCGATTGAAGTTGCTTAATTTTGACAAAAATGGAGCTGCAAGTGAAAATCAAATTTCGAGTTTAAATAAAAAATGACTTTTTCTTAAAAATATCTCGAAAACTAAAGGAGATACGTAAAAAATACTAAGGTATCAAATTATAGCTTTTTAAATTACAAACATTTTGCTTTTTCTAAATTTATTGTATGACGGAAATTGAGTGAGTTATAAACGTTTAAAACGTGTGTGTATAGACGAGCATTACCTTGCTTCAGCCCTTTAAACTCACCCCTTTAAAAAAGTAAGGGTTTTAAAAAGTTTTAACATATAGAATCTAATGGCTCTTGAAAAAGCCAACTAAATGGTTTTTTAAATAACTTTTTATCACAAAAACTAAAGGAGTTATGCTTAAAAAAACAATTTTTTGAAGCAATCTTAAAGCGATTTGATGCATTTTTTAAAAAATCCGCGGTTTTGTATTATTTTTTGCATCGTAAGATTGTATGTGGTGGGTTTTTGGGGATTAAAAAATAACAAAATTAAATTAGTAATACTTTTAAGCAGTCACATTTTTTAATTACAACTCTGCGACAATATGTTATTTTTTCTAGGGTAAACATTTTTTTAATAAATCATAATACGGGTTTATTTTCAGGGGTTACTAAGTAATGTTTTTAAGAATTAAATATTTATTTTTTAATTTATATGAGCCTAATTTTGGGAGACCTAAGCTTTAATATAAAAGTTTCGAAGGTTTTTGCAATAAGGGGTAGTTATCACCCTTTAAAAATTAAAAGCGACCTTTAGCATAATGGAGATTTTGAAGAGGAATGTAAGTAAAGCTTAATTTCAAATTTTTATGCAAAACACTGTGATAATATATTATTTTTTAGTGTATTTTTTTAGTCATAAAAAGGGTTGATTTTTAAGTGCTGAAATATTTCAAATAATGTTTTAAAGAAAGAAAATACTACTTTTTTAACTTATATGAGTCAAATTTTACTCAACTTAAGCTTTAATGCATAGTTTTATGGGTTTTAACAATAAAGAGTAGTTTTCGCCCCTAAAAAATAAAGAGCGCCCATCGGCATAATATTGATTGAAGAGGAGGGTAAGTAAAGCTTAATCCCAAATTTTCATGAAAATCTATGCATTTTGAAAAAAATGCCAGGTTTTGCACTTTTTTCAGCTTCGTTTTCTGGACTATAAGTCGATTTATTTAGATGCCTGCTTAGCTTTCCGAACTCACTGATGCCTACAACCTAAATATTAAAATTCGTCTAAATCGGAACAGTGAGCTAGTTATTTTATTGTTATTATTGACTATTTTTTTATCTAGGAAGAAAACTGCATTTCTAATATTATTATTTATCATTCAATACGCGATAAGAATTCAATTGTTCTTAAAACTTAAAATCTTTTGTTCCGACCGAGTTTTGATTGAACTTTATTCCTATCAATCCTACTTATTAACCCACGATGATTTTACTTTATTTTTTTAAATTATAATAGTAGATAACAAACATGTGTATTACCTTGAATATACCAAATTGCTATGAATAATAATTTTAATAAAATAATAACGTAATTTGTCAAATATTTATTTGTTGAAATGTAATCCAAAATCATAATCCATGTAAAAAAGGAAATAAGCAGGGTTGCGTAATCGTAATAAGTTTATTATTTTTAAAGCCTATAATACTTAATACAAAATGTATTATCAGAAAAAAAGATAATCAAAATTTTTAATTTAAAAGTTTAATTCTAAATAGCTTGGGTTCTATCCACAACCAAAACTATCCACAATCTATAAAGTCCTGTCAAATGAGAAAATTTTATCCCTAATTAATTTGGATAAATTTTTCCCCTTTTTGTCACAAAGTTTCTGCTTCCCAAAAATCATTTGCCAAAAAAATGTATAAAAAGGGAGGGAAATTTTTCTAATAATTGGGACTTTTTTTTAAGCTGTTCAAATTTGACATATTTTTGCAAAAATTTTCAAAAAATTATCTTTCAAAATTTTGCAAAAATTGCATATTTTAAAATTTTACACCCACATACCAATTTTTAGCTTTCTAGTACAATTTTTATTTTTTCACAACTTTTTGTAGTTTTCTACTATGTATATGGATAACTCTAAAATAATTTTATATTTAATTTTCTCAGAGTAAATTTAATTTAAAAGGCTTAAAATTTTATTTTTTTTTTGTTTTTGCTTAACATTTTTATAATTTTTTGTCCTAAAAACTTTTTTGCTTAAACTTCTATTTTTTTTCTTAATGTTTATTAAAAATAAAACAAATTAAAAAAAAATTGCAAATATTCATTTTTCGACATTTTATAATTTTTTAAAAATTTACAAAATTTAAAAATTATTTTTTTTTAGGTTGTCAAAAATTTTTATTTTTAAAGTTCGTTAAAATCAGACTAATTATAAAAAAATTAAAAAATGACAATTTTTTATTAAAAATTTTTATTTGCAAAATCAAAAAAATTGTATTTAAGAAGAGGGGTTTTTTGAAATTATTTGTCTTTACACGTAGAATATGAAACGAATCACCAGACATTGATAAACTAAAATGGATATATTTTATTGGCAAAAAAACTTGAAAAATACTCATATTTTTTATCTTCAAAGTAAAAATTAATACCGATTTTTTGGTTTTTCTTACAAGATACGCGTTTGGGACCTTTTTAGTGATGAGCAAAGCAAGACCAAGACCAAGACCGAGCTAGTCTTGGTCTTGGTCTTGGTCTTGCAAGTCTGGTCTTGGTCTTGGTCTTGGTCTTGCTGCAAGAGTCTTGCTGGTCTTGTTTTTTTTGGTAGTAATAATTTAAAGTAAGCAATCTTAAACAAAATATATATTTTTTTAATACTTACAAATAAAAAACAAAGAGACTATATTTTTTGCTTTAAAATTTTAAAATATACCAATTTTAACCTTACATGTACAGATTTTCATGGTGTAAGATAGAAAAACAAATGATGATCGGAAAATTAACAAATCACTATCAACTTCGTTATTTTAAATGGAACACCCTGTATATGATTGAAAATTCAAATTCTGCTAATCTTCCTCTTTTCAAATATATATAACTTATCTATGTTCGGATAAACGAGTTGCAAGTTATTTGAATTTAAAATCTGTTCTTATAAGCCATAGTTAGCCATGGATACAACTCAAAATTGACTTTTGTCAAATATTTATATTTTTGTTTGGTTTCCAAGACGAACCATGGCTAACGCGACTTAACTTTGCCAAACTTTGGGTTGTATCCATGGCTAACTATGGCTTATAAGAACATATTTTAAATTCAAATAACTTGCAACTTGTTTATCCGAACATAGATAAGTTATATATATTTGAAAAGAGGAAGATTAGCAAAATTTGAATTTTCAATCATATACAGGGTGTTCCATTTAAAATAACGAAGTTGATAGTGATTTGTTAATTTTCCGATCATCATTTGTTTTTCTATCTTACACCATGAAAATCTTCATGAAACATCCTGCAACTTTCATATAAACAATTTTTTTCTATCTATAAAAATAAAGATTTTAAAGGGGTGCGCAATTATACGGGAAAACCCTGTACATTTAAATTATTGGATTATTTATTTATAGCGCTTCATTTTAGTGATAGGAAATATTTAAATTTTTATTGAAGAAGCATATAAAATTACAATACTGAGTACTCTGAGGGCAGAAAAAAAACTTTTAATTTCAACCAGATGTGAAATTTCCATGAAAATGATTCTGATATGTAAACATTGGTTTCTAATTCAAAAAAAAAAAAAGGTATTTAGGAAGCGTTTCAGTTCAAATAATAATGTTCAAATTAGTCAAACATTTGCCGTACAAAGTTTGTACAAATAGTTTATAAACACTCTGCATATACAAGGTGGCTCGATAATGCGACAGAGATCGATATATCCGAAACCGTTCATAATGGTAAAAAACTGAATATACAAAAATTATAGAAAAAAGGGCGTAAAATGTAAAATTATTTTTTATTTCAGAATTTTTCAAAAAATCCACTACCACTTAAGAAAACTTCCTTATTTTTAGCATTTAAATTAAAATAGAAAAATTATAGCAAAAAATTCATTTAAAAAAATCGCTTCCCTGTATATTATGCTGGAAATTCTTGAACTGTCATATAGGTACAATGTCGACGTAGATGGTTTTTTATATATCATTTTCGGTTTTGACAAAAAATGACGTCATCATTATACTTTTGGCATTGTTTTGACTTTTCCGTCTAAACCGGAAGTGAAATTTAAAATCCATTTATATAAAAAGTATTGCTATATAAAATGACAAATATATTTTTTATTAAACCATCACTTTTACATTTATATCTTAGTTTAAAGGAGCAACCTTAAGATGCCACTTCTTACAGTGTGGCACAAAAATAATGTTTTCCTTAATTTTGGAAATTTTTGTACTCTTAGTTTTTCTCTGTCGTAAACGGTTTTGGAGATATCGAGCTTTGTCGGACCATTGAGTCACAATCTTATTATTTTTGAAACGTGTTACTGAATCTACTAGTTATCGGTTTTAGATAATTTTATTAAAAAACGAAGTGATCGATTTAATTGTTATTTTATTAAAAAAACCTGTTACTCATAAAATAATCACCTTTTTAGGCAGTTCTCGACACATTTTTTGTCATGTCTGTATGAAAGACTTCTGTATATTGAATATAAAAATTGAATATTATTATTTAAAAAAAAGTGACAAAAGTGCAAGAGTCTTGCAGGTCGGTCTTGGTCTTGCGTAGTCTTGCACCCCTCGGTCTTGGTCTTGGTCTTGCATACCCCGGTCTTGGTCTTGGTCTTGCAAGCGAGAAGGCGGTTTTGTGGTCTGGTCTTGGTCTTGCTGCAAGACCAAGACCAAGACCGCAAGACCAAGACCGGTCTCGCTCATCACTAGACCTTTTTGAGAGAAAGCATATCCCGATTCTTGTTACATACATGTTTCTAAAGGGTTTCCACCAAAGACATACCTGCCACCTCGTACAGCCAACAACTTTTGGTTTTTTTACAGATAAAGCTTGGTCTATTCGCCAGTTTACTGGCTTATTGCCTTAAAAATAAAATTATCTTCGCTGTCTCGAAAAAAGTCTGACGATACTCATTCTCTGCCTATAGGCGACCCAGATTCTGCAGAATAGGCTCTCATAATAAAAAATTTAAATAACAAATAGATTGTTTTTTAAATTATTAAAAAGCTCCAGTAAGGATCTCCTCGTTTAAAAAGGGTGAAACTATTGTTTTATATAGAGACGGTAAATAAAGCAATCCACTGCAATATATTTATTAATATAAAAATATCATAAAGCACTGTTTAATGGCATGTTTAATTGTATTTACATTTTTCTGTAATTACTTTGTTGTCTCTTATTATCCATAAATGTATAAAAAAATAAAATGTTTAACTATAACAGGCCGGTGCAAGGAAGTTTCAAGGTTGATAGAAGGTCGGTTTTGTAGAACAATTTTATCCATGCATGCAGGGCAAAAGAGGTAAACGGGTATAGGGGAGAAGGCTTTTCGATCTTGAGCAATAAATACTACGGTCAGGTCCGAATGAACTTCCGTAAATCTTTGATACCATGTATAAAACGACGATCATTGTTTAAATTAAATAACGAAAATAATTTTTTACTTTTCTTGTCCCTCGCCAATTTTGATTTTTTTTGCAATACCGGGATTTTTTTATTTATAATAATGGTTTTTGCGTTTTAACTTTTGGATGACAATTCCACTCATGTATAAATAACCCCATTTGAAATGTCAAGAATCGAAAGTTGCTATCGGATAAAAGGGAAAAAGTTAGTGGCTAAAAATTCGGTAAGTTTAAGGTTCTATCAACCGTGACGTCCATTGTTACCTTAGTAGCGACTGTATTTTTTTATATTGTTGATTAATTGCTTTCAATTTTGTTTTATTTCCGCCATTGTCTCACCAAATACCATTCGTACTTAGATTTTAAGCAAGATATTTTTTGCCTGGTTTTGAATACTTCGGAAATCAAACTTGTTTCCTAAAATCATTCGAGGTACGCTCTCATGAATGGATATTTATGAGAGCGCCAAATCTGACCATTTATAGTATTACCTATAACAGGGCCGTATTTAGGCGGTGGCGAAATGGGCGGCCGCCAAGGGCGCAGCCACCTGGGGGGCGCAAAATCGGCCATATATTTTTTTCATTATTACAAACCGTAAGTCATAAAATTTCGCAATGATTTTAACCAAAATGGTAATTGTTTTTAGGAGCCGCTGATCCGAATTTTAAAAATTTGGCCGGATTTTGTTTCGTTTTGGAAATATCCGTCATCAATATCCATCAAAAAACTTAAAATATTTTATAAGCACCTTTAAAAAACTTGTTTTTATATTTTTTTACACCTTTTTTCTAATAAATTGCAAAGCTTTATTTTCAGATGTCGCGGCCATGTTTACTAAATAAATTCCTTATGTATAGATGATAGAGATAAAATAAATATAAAAACAAGTTTCTTTAAGAGGTTTATTAAATACTATGTGCCAATTTAATGTAAAAATCAAGAATTGTGTGCAAAAAGAAGGAGAAATAGGGAATAATATGTTAGTTTGGTTTTTAATTTTAATGATTGATATCTCAAAAACGAAACGTTACCTTCTAAAAAAATCCATATTCGTGATCAGCGCCCCCAAAAAACACAAAATTAATAAATACATGTTATATGGTTTTTAATGAAATATTTTCTTGCATATTATTTAATGTATATTAATATATAAATGTACGTTTTAGTAAGACTGCTATGCACAGTATTTTTGTAACTAGGATTTTACTGTTGAAGAAAATTTATTCAGTATAATTATCCGCAAATAAGTATATATAGTTAATTTATATTCCATTTCTTTTTCAGATACAAACAGTTGTTTTATGTAAATCATGTCTCTTTTAAATAGTAGGCTAATATTTTCGTATAAAGAAAATATAGAATTTGACACAAATTTCACCACAAAGTTGGTATTTGCAAAAAACGTAATTTTCGGATCAGAAAACTTTAAACCTACTACTTTGCACTTTAATTTTGTAAAATTTTCGGGGAAAAGACCCTGGACTCCCCGTTGGGGGGTATTTCATACTCCCCAAATCCCTGTGTGTGTGGGGGGCGCAAATTTTAAGCTTCGCCAAGGGCGCGGCCATACCTAGATACGGCACTGACCTATAATAAACTTTCATTAAATGTTTAGTTTTTTGAGTGTTGTAGTTTTTATTTCTATATTTCCAATATTTCCCATATATCCATAAAATCCTGATGTATTTCCGGAAATATTTGATCACTGTTTGGGATATTCAAATTTAAACAAACTACACTTTTACTGTTTTTTTTTATTTTTTGCACAAAATTGGTGGTTTTTAAACAAAACTGTCATAGAGTATTTAAATGTGTTGAATATAATCATATTTTATTTACTTTACTGCGTTTTATTGTGTCTTATTATTAGATTTTATAATATCTGCTTTAATATGGAAATAATATATTGCGCCACTTCACAGCATTCTCTTTGAATAAACAATATTTTTGAGCGTTTTGTATTTTTATTACAAAACTTGATAAAATATATGACAATACGACTATTTTTGATAAATATAAAATATTGTATGATAGTTTAGTCATTTAGTGTAATTATCAACAATTTTGTAAAGGGCAAGATAGTGGAAATGAGTTTTATTAAATTATCATGTTTATTGATCGATATCTCGAAAATAAAACGTCGAAAAAAACTAACTTAAGATTTGTGACCAGCGCCCCCGTAAAGGCAAGAAAAGTAGAAAATTGCCATAATTTAGATTATTTTTTTTAATTTAGATTGATTTTGCTGGCAATATTTTTTAAATTTATAATTTGTATAAAAGTACAAATAAAATATATAAGACAGCTAAAAAGCGAACAACCTGTTCTCTTTGCTGTTTACTATGCCATTCTCTCCTTAGACGCGTTTCTCGTCGTTACAGGACTCGTCAATAGGGCGTCTACTTATAGGACAAATATTATTGCCGTGCAGTAAGATGTAAAAGTCCTACTTTCGATGCCGTACTGAAATATCATTTGGCAGAATCTAAGTCGGGTTGTACTGGAGTGGTTAAATATGTTGTTAAGAAAAGGAAAAATTCCCTACTGTCTTGTTATGTACAAAAAACGTAACTTCATTTTAAGACAGTTTAAAAGCAAACAATCAGTACTCTTTGCTGTTCACAGAGCTGCCAAAGTACTCTTAAATAGTACCAAAGATAATACTACTACGGATAAGATAAACCATTCAATGCTATATTTTTGATCAACATCTCTCGATGGACATCGGCTCGCTAACGCGAGCCGATGTCCATCGAGAGATTTTCGCGCTATCCTTGAACGAAAGTTAAACAGTGTTGCGGGCAGGCCTTTACTATTGGCGTGATGAAACGCGACTAGAAAATACACAATTCGTTTAGCCGCCCGCTTTCGCTACTTCGTGTTAAGAATAAGGTACAAGCGACAGACATTGACAATGTCGCACATGGTTTCGTACCTCGATTCGCTGGGGCAGGGGTTACCGACTTAATTTTATTCGCATTTACGGAAGCATTGATATCTCCGAACTGATTCAAAACGCCCCATTTAAATGAACCATCTATTCGTAGTAGTATTATCTTTGATAGTACTTCAAGTACAAGTACCAAGTTTTTGATTTTTTAAAAATTACTTCAAGTACAAGTACCAAGTATTCATTAAAATGTACTTGCATTTTCAAGTAAATTGAAAAAGCACTTGAAGTACCACCCAAGTATTTTACTTGAAGTAAATCCAAGTACTTAAAGTAAACCAAAGTACTTGAAGTAAAACAAAGTACTTGAAGTAAAACAAACTACTTGAAGTACACCAAAGTACTTGAAGTAAACCAAAGTACTTGAAGTACATAAAAGTACTTGAAATAATTAAAAGTACTTCAAGTAAAACAAATTATACTTGAGTAGTATTTTTTGTAAGGAAGTTAGAGGGTTTTTTCCTCAAAACGGGGTTTTTCAACAACTTCTAAAAGCTTTAAGGACTGAGCGCTACGTCATTGGAAATTAGGCCAGTCGGTATAAACTATAAGTAGGAAAACAAGTAGGGTTGCTAAGTGTCCCGTTTTAAGTCGGGATCTTATGCATCCGATGTCCGAAATAATGTAAAATTTCGTATGTAAATTTATGGCAACAGGCCTACAATGCCGTACTCGGGTGAGCGCTTGGGCCGTAAACTATTATAGAAAATATTGGTTTTCCCCAAAATGGTTTTTTTCCCTTTAGTTAGTAGTACCTGTTGGCACCCGATACATATGTCAAAAGCGAGTGTTTTCATATGGGTGCCTACAGCAGGTTGGCACCCAAAACCTATTCTTGGGAAATATTTTAATTTCCCATCAACACAAAATCAAGTCAGAACAACCTAACTTTAATTTTGTTGTCGTTTCCATTTTATTAGTTGAAATTTTAAGTTGCCTATTAAAATACGGGGGTTTTCGTTCAAATAAAGGTAATAAGTTATAATATTCACAAAATGTTATATATATATATATATATATATATATATATATTATATATATATATATATATATATATATATATATATATATATATATATATATATATATATATATATATATATATATATATAATATTTTTTAATTCAGGAATAATAGGCGTAATATAAATAAGGTTTCAAAGTAAAAAGATAAAAATTTATAATTTTTAAATAAAGCAACTAATTATTTTTTTACTTCTACTATTAGGTAGACCAGAGCACTTATAATTTTCACGTTGACACAAGACCGATTAAAAGAACAAAAAGTCTAATTCTCAGTAATAGTTACACTTGTCTTGCTGTTGGATACAATTCAAATGAGCGCTGTAATGCAATACAATAGAAACTGCAGCGGTTGATTCTGCTGAATGCAATTTAAGTACAATTTTTTTGAATTTTGTGAGGTTACGTTGACAATTCTTCCACTCCGCCAAAGTGCCGGATTACCTACTCATTAACATTAGAATACTTTATCTTTATTTTAATTTGACAAAAACACATCAACAAATAATCTAATTGCAATCAGTACCTTTCTATGGTTACAACAAGAAAAAATGTATTGCACTGTTTTAAACCAGTCCGTAATCATGATTACTTGCCAGGTGTTTTTCTCAAACGATAATAAACAGATTTTTTTCTTCAACCATCAAAAAATGTTTTTGTACTATTTTCAGGTGCAAAAGCTATCAATTCTCATACCGTACAAAAATGTGCTTGTTGCTTAGCAACACTTTTAATCCTAGGATTAAAAAAGAAGATTTTTGAATTACTAAGGCCTGGTACTTTCATTACCGGATAACTTTATTTTTCGAATAATTACCATAATAACAATTGTTGTGACAATTGTAACCATGGAAATTATCTGGACAATAAAGTTATTCGTTATTGAAAGTACCAGGCCTAAATGTATTTATTTTGACTTGGTTGGAGAAAAAATAGTATATATCATACGGACTAAAAGTGGTTATTTTGACTCGCAATTTTGCATTCGCTCGGCTGCGCCGCAACTGCAAAAATTGCTCGTAAAAAAAGATGCACTTTTAATCCTATTTTAAAATACAGACCAAGTAATTTAAAATATTTAAACAATAAGTTAAAAGATAAGTTATTTGGAAATTACTGGCATAAACTTTTTCCTTATTTTCAAATAATATCACTAAGTTGAATTAAAAAACTCACCTTTGTTCTTTTTAAGTATAAAATAACTGGATTAATTACAAATACTTATAGCTAAAAGGTATGGTAGTTAGTTCTTGTATTCTCAGTTGTACCATAGGTTTCGTTGCACAAATGAAGATTTTACAATTAAAAGTAAACCGATTTAGCATATAAGAAAACATAAAAACTCGAAAACCACACTAATTTCTAAAAAATTATAATCGTAGTTAAAATTTTCAATCACCTACCGAACAATTGACTAATTAGAATTACAAGGACTCTTATAAACGAATTATAAGGTTCAGATAAAAAAATGTCAGGAAAAATATCGCCTTAGGTATTTTATAGAGCTTTGTTAAAGTTATCTTTAAATTGCTATTTTTACAAGATAACCGCTCAGTCGTGCGCCTGATTAACACGGATTCAATTTTGATTTGGTTTTTTGTATGTTTTTTAGGGATTTGTCAGTGGCGTATCTTGTGGCTGTCAGGGTCGGTTGATTGGACTGGGCATAGTTTAAAGAATATACAATATATGAGTTGCGTCACTTGTGGCGGCTCTCAAAACGCACCCGTCTTATCCCCGCCCGTCCAATATATTCGTACCAGTCTATGGTGTGAAGCCGACTGATATGCAGTGCGCCAAAACTCGTTTTTCTGTAACCGTGTGCTTTGGTATATTGTGTCCCTAAAAAGTTGTTAAATATGTCTGGTAATAATATTTGTTTAGTGGATAATTGTGAAAGTAGAATAAAAGGTAATTTATCGGTTTTTAGATACCGAAAGGACCATATTAATATAAATCATATAGATTAGACTATTTTATTGGTATTTATATTTTGAATATATATTAAACTTTCAAATGTCAAGCTTGGTAAAGTGCTTTGGGATTCACTGAGTTCCATAAATTTGCTAATTACACGCTAGAACAATGTCAGAACCGCATTAGAGTTTGTGCTCTGCATTTCAAAGATGAGGATTTTTCAAACCCTTTTAGGAGTCACATTCATTCATATGCGATTCGATCTCTAGGTTTACCCGATGAGCCTGCTAGAGAGGGTAAATTTTAACATTTGTTTTTTGAAAACTTAAGTAGAATTACCTATATGTACCTTCAAATGTAATTGAACCATCTTAAGAGTGTTGTTTTCATGTCTGGGAAATGGCGTCTCCCACAACTCTTAGCATTCTTGATTTCATTTAGAAAAGTGCTATTTATTCCATTAATGATCTCATGCTTACAGGAAAGCTTTCTTCTCTCGCCCACCGGCGAGCTGTAGGGGATTTTTCGCTTTTTATAGATATTTTTACGGCTTCTGCTTTAAGAAGTTGGCTAGTATTGAAACTATATGTTTGTCTATGTCTTTGAAGTCAAAACATCCAAGGTTTATATGCAAGTGACTTAACTTATATATTGTATATTATTTAAACTATGGTCTGGGTGTGATAAAGATTAGCGTCTACGGTTTAACCCGATTCCGAATTTTGCCACTGTAGATATTTTAAAATAGTGTAACTTTTTAATTAACTGCATTATATGTATGATTTTTACAATATTTTTAACATATTTATCGTCCAAATCTATACACTTTTGCCACTTTTGTGTAAGTGTTATACAGTAACCGCCATAACTGTACAACTATTTGGGAAACTTGTTATTTCTTATTTCTCAAAAAATGTATTTCTCGTAAATATCTTTGCATATTCTCAAACCTATAAAGCACTGATAAAAGTTTAAATAAAACCTAGCGTATACGAGGTAGATGCAAATAAACAAATATAGAGTAAAACTACCTTTATTTTTAAAGATAAAAAAAATAACATTTGAGAAACTTTTTTAGAATTAGAAGTTATTTATTATTATAAAAAACTGTCTTCGTTTTCTTATTAATAATTGACTGGTTTAATTTTATCTTTAAATATTGTAATAAAAGGACATGCAAACAAATATAACATTCTGAAGACCGAATACGTTTTTGATAAGAAGGAAAGAGCGGAAAAACCGGTAAAATTGTCAACTTTAAAAAAAAACTTTGATCTCTTTACAGTTTGAAAGCTATTCATCGGGAAAATGAATATTTATGACATGTTGTTTAAATAAGCAAAAGGCGGGCGTTGTCCAATGTGTGTTTTTTTTTAAATCGTAGTCTAAATATTTTGCAGTGATATTTTGGACGATTTAAATCGGACAATTGTAATTGTGTAGTAAACGAAAACTTTATATGTTAATATTCAACTAGTATTTCTTTGATTTGTATATAAATTTGGTGAAAAGTGTAAAATACGGCTTTAAACATTGTGCATCACGCCCTGTTTCGCTGTTGGGGCAGACTAGTGGGGGATCAAAGCACCTCCTCATTGTTAGCACGGTAAAATGTAAATATTGGCTTGAAAAATAGCTTAAATAATTGGTCATTAATTGGTCAAAAATGTTAGATAATTTAAAGATGCTAGTCAAATTTCAAAACGAAAAAATTGAAAGTGTTTTTTAAAGACACTCAAACACTTTTAGCACCCCAGATTTAAGATACAGATGCCCGCAACAGAAATTTTACTTTTAAATGACCAAAAGTTAATTGGTCAGTTCCTCTAGACATTTGATCAATAATAATTCCGGGAAAAAAAGATAAAACTTTCAGAATCCCAAAATAGTCCTATTGGTCAGATAAAAATGAAATTTAGTGGTAAGGGACTACCATATAATTGGTCAGGGGCAAATCTTAATTGGTCAGTAAATTAACGAAAGAAATTTGATAGCTCTGTCAACTGTTCTAGTTCTATTTTTAAATAGTACGCCATTTAAACCTATTTTGTTCTGGTTAACTCATTACCAAATAAAATGCTAACCAGTTATTTGGTATTTATTTACGATAGTTAATGTAATAATAATAAAGACAAAGGTTATTATAACCCGTTTATAGGTAGACCAATAAATCAGTAAAATAAATAATAAAATAAAGATTTATTGTTGTCATGTAAAGGCGCCTACAGACACACGAACATTCCTTGAGATATGTAAGCACGTACAAGTACGCGCGTACATATCTATCGGTGTGTAGACAATATCTCTTTAAAAAATCCGTCGAAGATGTATTCAGTCGCCGCTTGAATTTTTGCACGCGCGTACGAGTTGCTCCTACATATCTCTCTGTGTGTAGCTAAAACGAACTTACGTACCAGGAATAATATCAGTGCGGTTCGTGTTAACCACGTTCTGTTAACTGTGTTAAATCATGGCTGATTGCAGAAATTATTCAAAGGAATTTTTAACAGGGTTTATAGAGCTTTATAAATCTTACCCCTGTTTATGGAAAATTAAATCTAAGGACTACATAAATAGGAATAAAAAAACGATGCGTATAAGATATTGGTAATACAGTAATACATAGCTATCCTTATCCAGACGGAGATAATTTCGATAATCATCCGGTTCTAAACGAAGTTCTTCCAGTAGATTTATATGTGAAAATCGATCACGCTGCAACAACCATTTCTTCACCCATCTACTTCGTGGCTTACGTTTATTCAAAAGTCGGTTTTGTCTTTTCTTTATTATCCACACACACGCCACTGCCAACAAATTTAAATCATGATTACTGACGGTCCCCATGTTTATTAGCAAACTGATAGTAAATTTTCTTTACGTGTGTAGGCAATTCAAACAAAACGTATATATACGCGCGTACTTGTTCGTGCGTACATATCTCAAGGAATGTTCGTGTGTCTGTAGGCGCCTTTAATTTACTTTGGTTTAGATCAGGAGTCTCCAAACTTTCCAGCCTTAGGGCCATACTGATTACTCCAGTAAGTTCCGAGGGCCAAAACCATATTATCATTGTTGCCGGTGGTAAGAAGTGAAATAGTCCACTGATGAAAAAAAAGTCCGAAAAAGTACACAACGTTTAAAAAAGGCTGCAAATCGGACTAAAGTCCGCAAAACGGCAACACTGCATATTATTAATTTTCCTGTCATTATCTGTTATTTCTAGATTAGTCGTAGAGTACGAGCCATGAGGAGTAACGTGACACGACATCTGGTGGACACAAGCGGAAATAGGTAGTACCTTCTATCGCTAACAGATGGCGCTAATAGCACGTACAGAATAATCTCGTTGGTTCGAGAAAGTTCTGGTGTCTTCCACTCACTTCTAGATGGCAGTAATTGGAATTTATAAGAAGGCTAGTGGCGCAACCACAAGTCAGTTCCTATGACACTGTTGTTAAATAAAATATTGCATACCTCCTTAAAACGTGTTTGTGCGTGTTTAAGTTTAAGACATCTTTATAACAGTATTTTGATTTGAATTGTTGCTTTTGTGTGTGAATTAGTAGTATGGAAAAGAAGCGAAAAATTGATAGTGAATGCAGAAAATTCAAAGATCAGTGGAACATTCAGTATTCGTCCAGTAACAAGGCGCTATGTTTGATTTGCAATGAAAGCATAGCCGTTCTCAAAGAATATAACATTAAACGTCATTATGAAACAAAACATTTTCAAAATTACTCAAAATATACTGGAATTTGCGGACAGAAAAATTCGAAGCTATGCAGCGCGGATTGAAATCGCAGCAATCTTCATTTACAAAACTCAAAACTGAACAAGAGGCTGCAACTCGTGCCAGCTTTCGTGTGGCTCTTGAAATTGCAAAACGTGGAAAACCATTCACCGATGGAGAAATGATCAAAGAATGCATAATTGCAGTAGCCGAAGAAATGTGCCCTGAAAAGGTAAATTTATTAAAAACTGTCAGTATGTCAGCAAACACTGTGGCTCGAAGGTAGAAAACATCGCTGAAAATATATCCTCTCAACTGTTCGACATAAATGGACATTTTGAGTGGTTTTCTTTGGCCTTGGATGAGTCAACGGATGTGTCAGATACTGCTCAGGTGTTGATTTATATTTGAGGAGTAGATAAAAGCTATGAAGTGCACGAAGAACTTGATAAGTATAGTATTCATGGCACAACTACTGGTACAGATATTTTTAAAGGAGTTAAAAATGGTCATTAATCAAAAGAACCTTCGATGGAAAAACTTGAAATTTATTACAACTGATGGAGGCAAAAACATGAGTGGGAAAGATAAAGGAGTGGTCGCTCTTGTGTCAAAGGCTGTAGAAATGACGGTGGTTCAAAACCATTAGTCTTACATTGTATCATTCATCAACAGTCTTTGTGCGGAAAATGTTTGGATATGTCTGACGTTCTGAAACCAGTCATATCAACTGTTAATTTTATCAGATCTTTGGGCTGAATCACCGACAATTCCGACAATTTATTGAAGAATTGGAGAAACTGACTTACCTTATCATACTGCCGTACGCTGGCTTAGTTGTGGGAAAGTCCTTAAGCGCTTTTTGAACTTCGAGCAGTGATCGAAATTTTTGAATGAAAAGCATCGCCCTCTTACTGAATTACAAAACAACGCATGGCTGTGGAAGTTGGCATTCTATGTTGATTTGACAAAACATGTGAACGAACTGAATTTGGGACTGCAAGGAGAAAACCAGCATCTTCCTGATTTATACACTAATATCAAATCATTCCGGAAGAAATTGAGACTGTTTCTATCACAACTACGAAGTAAATGTTTTTCACATTTTAAAACATGTGAAATATTCAGCCACACTACTGAGACTGAGTTTCCTATCGATTTTGCAATCGAAACTTTGAGTGCTTTAAAGATAAATTTTGATACTCGTTTCTCGGACTTTGATGCCATTGCGAATCAAATTAAGATTTTTCAGAATCCTTTTGATACTGACATTGAAACCCTAGTCCCGGAACTTCAAATGGAAATGATTGATCTACAATGTAGTGATATAATTAAGAACAAATATCAAAACTCATCTTTGTTGGAATTTTATAAGAGTCTTCCCCTGACACAATTTGATAATTTGCATAAATTTTCTCGTGGTCTGTTTTCTGTTTTTGGTACTACTTATTTGTGTGAGAAAACCTTCTCCAAAATGAAGTACACAAAAAATGTTTACAGATCGAAATTAACTGATGAGCATCTTAAATCTCTTTTAATAATTGGTACAAGTAAAATTAGTCCACAACTACAAACTATTGTCAGTGGAAAATCTCAATTACATAAATCTCATTAGTATTTCATATGTCATTATGTTTGTTATAAGTTATGTGATTATTTAAAATGTATAAAATGTTAGTTGGATTCATTTCAATAATTTGTTAGTTATTATATACTGAAGTTAAATTTTCTGCATATTATACATGTCTTTACTCATTACAATTCTGTGTTTCTTTATCCAACTTATCACAAAAACAATAACAATAAGCCTACAAGAATGTTATGAGTTAGCGGAGTTAGCCCATGACCATATCAATGTAGATTCATATTAATATTATTCAACACAAAATTAGAATACTTCAGTAAACTAAATTTAATTTGCTATAAAAATTATTTGTTCTCTAAAAGGAGTTTTCAAGTATGCTAGCTCTCGCGCCGGACAATCTGTCCGCGGGCCGGACAAAATCTGTCCGCGGGCCGGAAATTGTCCGCGGGCCGGACAAAATGTCCGCGCCGGAAAAACGTCCGCGAGCGGATGTGGCCTCGGGCCGTAGTTTGGAGACCCCTGGTTTAGATTGTACATCAATTTAAAAAAGCAAGATGTTACGTAAAATAATGATTTGTAAAAAAATATTATTATTAGGATTAAACCACGTTCATGGGCGTATTTAAGGGGAGCAGGGAGGGGCAGCTGCCCCCCCTCCCCTTGCTCGATCATTGAAAGCTTGAAAATGGTTTAAAGTTGTCAAATCTGTTGTCGATTTAAAAAATATTTTCGGTTAAAAATACATGTTGAACATATTAACAACTTGAATAAAATTAAAAAGAAAATCAAAATTTCTTCTGAAATGGCAGTGATAATCTAAATATAAAAAATATTATTAAAAAGTAAGTATTAAAACAATCAGCTGGACGATTCAAACTCGGTCTCTTCAGATCCAGGTCCCTAAGTCAACCAAGGTTAGCATTCATGCTGCCTCCCCTTATATCCATGACCACGTTTAAAAGATAATGTTGTCCAAGGTTAAGGCTTCAATTTAATGGGACATCTTTATGCGTCAACACGTAAGAAAGACCACTTAATTTCAGCCTGACGCACGCAGTTTGTATATTACACTAACAGTTTCATAATTTTTCTCCCCTACCATAACTTCGTTATCGTTCCACATAAAGTTATAAGATTTGGAATGTAAATTTTCATAAGTATACCAATTACCAGTGAAAAAATTTGGAAAGTTATGTCAAGTGGTTTCTGAAATATTTGGTTTTATCATGTTTCTCCCCTATCATAACTTCGTTATCGTTTCACATAAAGTTGTGAGATTTGGTATGTAAATTTACACAAGTATAACAATTACCTGTGAAAAAATTAAAAAAGTTATGTCACGTGGTTTCTGAGATATTTGATTTGCTCATTTAATTGCTGACTGACTGACCCATTGACTCATTAAAATTATAGGGCATTTTCTGAAAGAGTAGTAAAGTAAAAATTTCCAAAATTGCACGTTTTTACTCGAAACGCCCTAAAATAGGGCGATAATATCTTATATTTAAGGGGTATTTTAGATGTTTTCGATCTGAATTTCTAAAGTCATAATTGTCTTGAAATTTAAAATACAGGCAGGATTTTATTAACGAAACAAAATAACTTTAAATCCAGGATTACAGAAGTTGTCTACTCTTATAAATAAACGAAAAAGAATTCTCACTTCCCCTTAATCATTTTCTTCCATTTATTAAACCAGCTCATCAAAAATACTTATTTAAAATAAGGCCCATGTTCCTATCCAAACATCTCAACCTCTCGAGCATTGAGTTCATTAGTAATGGTTTGGATTGGCAAATATCAAGGAAGTTTGAAGGTTTATGGAAGCCCAATACTATGGTCCATTTGATCAAAAAATGTCTCACTATGAAAATAACTGTACATGAAGGTTTTCTTATAATTCTGCGCAGTACCAAAATTCCACAAAATTTTGTAATGTGTTGACTACATACACACTGATAAATCAATGTTTAGGTAGGCAACACATTATACTTTGGACAGAGCCGGAGTCCCGTTTTCGTGTGCGACTGCGCGACGCGTATCTATCCATACCCGCCGTGCCGTATTAATTTCGTTTGTTTCCTTGTGTGTGAATTAGTGTTTATTAAATTGTGACTATAATTTTGTGTTTATTGTTTGTTTCTTATAATATCTTAACGTCATCCTTCCAGCTTTTACCTAAATTAATGCTGGGGTGCGCCAGAGCATCAACTATGTTTCCTCTTCACATCAACGATCTCTCTTTCACAATCAATCCTATTATTAGTTTTGCTGCCGATAGTCTCCTCCACTCCAATATTTAATTTCTTAAGCCAGCCTATAAACCTGGTTTGGAAAACACGCGCAGGTCAATGCAAATATCTCTTTCACAATACCTTTAACTAATCTTAATGTGGGCTTTACAAATCTTGTCCAGTTTAATGCTCCAAGACACAGTCATGTTCGGTGTCGCGTTACTTTTGAGAATAACCTTAACTGGCACAAACACATTACATCCATAGCCTCAGCTGTTTCAAAAAAGCTTGGATTCCTCTTTTGGACCAGAAAGTATTTCTCTCCATCCAATCTGTATACTCTGAATGTATTTTAAATCATACCATCTTTGGAATACTGTTCTCATATGTGGGGAATGGCGTTTCCTACAACTTTTATCATTCTTGATTCCATTAAAAAAATGTTTGTCTGATCGCACGCTTACAGAAAAGCTTCCTTCTCTTACCTATCGATGAGCTGTAGGGGATATGACGCATTTTTATAGGTATTTTTACGGCTTCTACTCCGGGGAGTTGGCAATTATAATTTGTTAGACAGCTCCCAACAAAGCAACACGTAGTGCCACTTTTATTCATCCTTTTACGGTGCAACTTAAGAGGCTCCGAACTTCTCACTTTCTTCGTTCCGTCATCCCCAGAGTGTCCAGACTGGAATCTGCTACCCGCAGAAGCTTTTCCTTCTCCAAATTTCCAAATATTTAAGTCTTGTGTAAATAAGCTCCCTCTTACCACACTTAAGACACCCACGGTACGTTAGTATTGACGCCTTAGCCTTGGTGGACTGTCCCAAGATTTAAAAATACAAATAAAAAATGTTTATTATACCTTTAGTATTTGTTTATGTTACCTATTTTATTGTACTTTTATACAAATTATTTTATAAAATATTGTATGAGCCTGACACACAATCAACCAGTCTAAATTATGGTAAGCTTTTACTTTTCATGACCCTCGCCGATTTCCATGATTTTTTTCATACAGAGGCGCTGATCAGATTACCAATCAGTAAGTTTTTCAACGCCGTTTTATTTTTCAGATATCGATCCTTAAATATGATAATTATATTAAAGTCATTGACACTATTCTTTTATCACAAAATTGGTAAAAAGTACACGAAACTATTATACAATATTTGAAATGTATTTTAAAAAAATTGTGTGTTTATTTATTTTATCAAGATTTTTGGTAAAAATACAAAACTCCCAAAATTATCGACCATTTAAATGAAAGGCTGTGAAGTGGCGCCATCAATTCTTCCATATTAAATCAGATGTTGTGAAAAAATAAATAAAAACAGTGAAAGCATAGTTAGTTTAAATTTGACATTGCTGATGTTAACTTTATACATGGTAACAGAGAATTAGGAATTTTACCCACCTACTTTTCCCCAAAATTTCCCCGGGGCCTTTTCCCCCCTTTCCCCCCGGGATACGTGGAAATTTTGTTCTACAGCATTGGCCTTCCATAAACCTTTAAACTTCGTTGGAAAATTTTCAACAATTCTCAAGATTATTGTCGTTATTGAGATAGAGAGTATTTATCTAAGAATACGTTTATCTTCTTAATCAGCTGATGTTTTATCCTTCAATGCAACATATACGACAAAAATACTATCGTCCAAAAAAGTAATCATCAGACATCTTAAACCAAACGAAATTTTTTAAATATTATAAAGCACTAATTTCTATGCACTATAGCTTAGTTTTTTATTATCTAATTGCAAAACTAGAAAAAAATTCGTAAATTGTCTACACAACCAGACTCTCATCGATAACAAAGTAAATTAATTATTAAAATAGATAAAGTATAAATTACATTTTGTTTGATTATTAGAAACATAGATTCTAAGTATACCTTAAACATTTAACATTTTGTTAGTGGTTTTATCTAGTTATTAATACTCTAGGTGTACTTGTGGTAAATAAAATAATAATTATATAAATATTACTTAGTGCTCTAAATTATTAACGATGCGGTTTCTGTTAAAACATGTCTGTGCCAAAAGTTGTTGATAAGAATAACTAAGTAAATATATAACAATGTCTGGTTATTTTCAAATAACTCAGTCATATTTATGCAATTTTAAGTCAATAATTTTGATCCAGAGTAAAAATTAATATGCAGTTACTAATATTTACATTAATACTTTTAGAAAACATTTTGTATCAGTCTATATATTTGTTTTCTTGCATGAATATCTGACGACAGCGTAGTAACCACCATAACTTCGTCTATCGTTGTCATATCTGGGGTACATCCATCAGTGATGCAAAATGGCTTATTTTACAGAGCTTAAATTGCCCTAGTTTAGGATGATAAAGGTCAAGAGAATCAGATCAAAAAACGGGCTAGGGTTTCGCACACTAGCCAAACGGGAATCCAAAAAAAATATAATAATATAAGGACATATTTTACAGCCCTGTGGCAGGGCCGTATCTAGGCGGTGGCGAGATGGGCGACCGCCAAGGGCGCAGCTACCTGGGGGGCGCAAAATCGGCCATGAAAAATTTTTTTTTATATCAGTTGTCAATACCGTAGTCATATTATTATTATTTTTACTGACAAAATTAATCAAATAATTAAATTAAACAGAACAATTTTATAACAAATTTTCAACTTAAAGACTTCCTTTACTTATTTTTAAGTTTAATCATCTGCAAATAAGGATGTATAGCTAACTTATATTTCAATTATTTTAGTCAGATACAAACAGTTATTTTAAGTAAATCATGTCTTAATCAAAGAGTAGGCTAATATTTTCATATAAAGAAAATATATAATTTGACACAAATTTTACCACAAAATTGGTATTTTAAAGAAACGAAATTATTGGATCAAAAAACTTTAAACATACAACTTGCACTTTAATTTTGTAAAATTTCCGAGAAAAAAAAACCTTTTCGTTGGGGGGTATTCTACCGGGTGGTGCATCGCCAGACTGGCAATAGGAAATCCCATGTAAATTTTGATACATTGAAATATTGGCTCCCCTATTGAATTTACAACAAAATTGTATTTTGTTGTAAATTGAATTGAATTTACAACAAAATGACTATTTTGAAGACGTTGATAAGATTAGCTCAGATTCTAAATTTTTTTTTCTGATAAGGCAATTAAAAGTTATTTAAAAAAAAACTATTTGTAAAATCGTTGCATACCTGCTACATACCTTAATGAATCCACCAGTAATAAATAAAATGTCTTGTCAACTTTTTAATTGATGTTTTACTTTGTATTAGTTATTTCAACATGTTTTACAGTATTGAAGAGAAAATAACAATCATTAAATGGTATTATATGGAAAATAGTTATCGAAAAGTATCCGCCATGTTCTCTACGTTTTTTCCTGACAGACACATTCCAAGTAAGACAACAGTTTAAAATATCGTTCATAATTTGGTAACAATTGCATATACGGTTTTCTGCTATTTTTGGATTTTATGAATTTTTTTTAATAAAATTACATTTAAGTATCCTTTGGGATAGCAAATATACTACCGGAGAAGAGAAATTGTGTTTAATTTTTGTTTTTTCAACCAAATAAACTTACTGGATCTTGGAGTGAATTTGAGTGCTGGGCGGGGTAAAAACGTATAAATTGATAATTATTTAGTTAAACATAACACACAGAAACAGAAATCTATTGACAAAATACGCAGAAAATCGGGAAAAACAACTTTTAATTTAAATTTAAAAAAATATAGGTTAGAAATAAATCTAATATCTGATAACACATTCTTTCTACATTGTCAAATTCAAAATAAGTATCAACAGTGTTGCAGGACTTAATAATTTTCGGCCATCAAATTTTGATATTCTGGTTCTGTCTAAAAAATAATTGGGATAAATAAAAAGCTGTTTGCTTAACCAAAACTAACCATGACCGACTAGGGGGCTCTTGAATTTGTCTAAACAGTTGGTCATGGTTAATTTTGGTTAGTTAAAGGCTTTTTATTTTTCCCCAAATTTTATTTCAGACGTGAAAATGCGGGAACGTATTCGAAAAGACCCCGATTTGGCAACACTGCACGCTGACGTTCCTTGTCATAATGGGGAGTTTTCGCATTATATGGAGAAAATCAATGGTAATTTTAAATTTTCAAATTAAAATAAAAAATATTAAAACACATAATTTCTCTTCTCCGGTAGTATATTTGCAATCCCTAGGGACACTGGAATATGACTATATAAAAATTTTACCATATAATCCAAAAATAGAAGAAAACCGTATATGCAATAATTACCCATAATTTTGAGACAAAAGGTAATGTTATTAATAAATGCAACTGCTTAGAGCGAAATAATAATGTACGCGATGGAAGAGCTCAAGAAAATAATGCCTATTTAGATGTTTTACTTCATATAGAAGAAAATAAAGGAATTAGCACCAGACTTCTTGGCAAAGTTGTAGGAAAGAATTACAGCACAGTACTACGCAAATTAAAGAAATATAAATATCATCCGTACAAATATCAAAGACATCAGGAACTAAGGGCAGGCGATGAGATCCAAAGAGTAGATTTTTGTTTTGAAGTTATAAAAAGGGGCGTGATAGGGACTTGTTACGCAATATTTTTTTAGTGACGAATGACCTTCAAATTAAAAAAGAACCAAACGTTCAAAACATCAGATACTGGAGCAAAGAAAATGAACAAGATTTGTATCAAAAAAAGACTCAATACCTTAAAAGGGAAACGTTTGGGCGGGTATATTTGGATAACGGATTATTGGACCTTTTTTCTTGAATACAATTTGGGAACAGAAATTTTTTTAGAACTATTACAAAATCAAGTGGGGCCGGCATTGGAAGAAGTTGCACCTGACAATCAAGAAATTAATTTGGTTTCAAAGGGATGGTTGTCCTGCACACAATTCACGAGAAGAAAGGGGGAAATGTTCAAAATATTTTCAATGGACCCCTATAGGACCAAATTACACCATAAATTGGCCAGCTAGGTCTCCTGATCTTTCGCCAAACGACTTTTTCCCTTTGGGATCATATCAAAAATGTTATTTATACAAATTTGAGTTATCAAAATTTAGAAGTTAAAAGTTTCAATTTCAGCTGCGTGCGATCGACTATCGGCATTTCAACTTCATAATGTAAGAACTGAATTTTAAATTTGGTTTTCTTAAGTAAACGGGGGCTGTTTGAAAATTTAAAAAACATTAGTTTTTAGTTTCAATGTGTTGTTTAAAACGTATTTTTAGATAGTTTTTAAGTATGTTTTTCACCTTCCTATGAAATTTTTCCCATTATGAAAAAATCTCATTATGTAGTTCAATGTAATTATTTTGTATTTTTTAAAATGATTACAACCATTATTTTCTCTTCAATACTGTAAAACATGTTGAAATAACTAATACAAAGTAACACGTGAATTAAAAAGTTGACAGGACATTTTATTTATTACTGGTGGATTCATTAAGGTATGTAGCAGGTATGCAACGATTTTACAAATCACCCGGTATACCCCCCAAACCACCCGGTCTGGGGGGGGCGCAAATTTTAAAGCCCCGCCAAGGGGCGGCCATCCCTAGATACGGCCCTGCCCTGTGGGTGTTTCCAATGTGTTTTTTTAGATCTAAAACTATAAGAAACAAGGTTTTCAGAAAAATTCCTCGTAGATTGGGAACTTGTACATTTTTCGTTTCGCTGAATTACATATTTAATTTAGAAAAATTTCAATTTTCCCTAATCGTTCCAAAAATTCTGAAAACTTGTTTCCTGGTAGTATTCGACCTGAAAGTGATGAGAAAAATAAAATAATTACTAGTGTGTTATTAAGTATGTTTTCTACACAATATATTTTATTTTTTTAATTCCGCAAAAAAACATAAATTTGTAGTTTCCACCTAAGGTCTGTTTGTTATTTAGAAATATTTTACACTTTTTCTACACACGTAGTCCTGAAATACACCCTTCATAAGAGCGCTTACGTAAAAAGGGACAAAATGTACACTATGTTTTTTAAAAAAAAGACTTTTTACCACCAGCATTAAAAATCTTTGGATAACGTACCTGTCAAAATAACCTTCTGTAAAACTGCATAACATTACAGCAGCACCACCCATATCTATCCAATACCACATTTTTTTCTATTACCTTAATCTTAACCAGCTATTTAGGGCTAAATATTATTCTTAATACCTATAAAAAATGTTGCAGTGAATACTAAATGGGGCGTTTTAATCAGTTCGGGGATATCAATGCTTCCGTAAATCGAATAAAATTAAGTCGGAACCCCTGGCAAACGAGGTTCGAAACCATGTGCGACATTGTCAATGTCTGTCGCTTGTACCTTATTCGGAACCGAAGTAGCGAAAGCGGGCGGTAAACGGTATGTGTATTTTCTAGTCGCGTTTCATCACGCCAATAGTAAAGGCCGCCGGCAACACTGTTTAACTTTCGTTCAAGGATGCGCGAAAATCTCTCGTGGACATCGGCTCGCGTTGCCAAAGTCCATTAGGGGTATCAAAAATATAGCATTGAATGGATCATCTTATCCGTAGTAGTATTATCTTTGATATCCCTGAACCCTGGAACATGGGGAAAAGTTTTTCCCCAATTTAATTTGTTTAACTCTGTTAAATAAAAAGTATTCAGCAAAAGTATTATTTAGGCAGACAATATTATTTTTAGCCAAAAAAAAAAATATGGGGGGGGCCCTTTGCGTTATTATAATTCATGGAATAAAACGAACGTCATTGGTACAATACATTCCGCAAATAACGCCCGGATTATTGATAATTTTTTTTATAAAAAAAAAATTTTTTTTTTTAAATTTTTTAGGAAAACCTGTTTGTAGTTGAGACCAAATAAAACTGAATGTTTACTATTAAGAGTCCATTCGCACCGCGAAAATTGGACCCAAATTTTGGGGGTTGGGGGGATAATTTTTTTCTAAAAAAAGGGATAAGATCGGTAATATTTAAAAACTATAAAAAAACCAACACTTAAATCTAGGCTTCGCTGTAATAGTTTATTAAATTTGAATTTAGTTTTTAAATTTCCTTGAGTGAAAGTCACCCTAAAACGGTTATGTTTAGATACTACTTTCTCTTAACTCGACTCATATTTCAAAAACCGTTACAGCAGAGGCATAGATTTTTTCCCCTTCCCTTTTAAAAAAATGGTGTATAATTTATGTCATTTAAGTGAAAAATAGTTACCAAAAAAACGGTATCTCCTGTAGGCTTGCAATCAGAAACGACATCGCATCGATACACCGAATTTGGAAGAACCTAAATAAAATATAATATTTTTAATGCGGTATACGAAAATTGGGTGTGAGACACTTAATTATTGTGGTAATTTATTTTAAAAATATGATCTGAACCGATTTCTTTTAAATTGTTATTAAGTGTAAACTTATTGTTAGATAAAAATTTTAAATCCAATTGATTTTTTGTAGTACTTTTATAATTAAGTACTATTGTCCACATTTATCGTAGATAAGACAATTAGTCATGAATTAATAAGTTATAATCTTGAACGAAATACAATTAGAGAAAAAAGGTTGATTTAAAACAAAGTATATTCTTTTATTTATTATTTTTTTAATTATACGGTCATTAATTAAGTGATCTAGCCCTGATCAGGGTGCAGCGAAATTGTCTTTCAGCGCCCTTTGGTCCACGCCTTCCCTTTACGCAAATTATATTTGGGTTTTATGTTAAATAAATAATAATTATTAAATTATAAAAAAAAAAACTTATTGAATTTAAATTAAATTAAGTACCTCTAATTATTATACTCATGATCTCAAAAGGCGTCATCAATTTTTTTTTTTTTGGTGGAAATTGTTTTTCCTATTGGTCTTTTTGGCGGTACGAAACAAATTATAAGCCTGCAATTTTTTTGAGGCCAGTGCCAGTAATATTTAATTTAATTAAAATAGAAAGAAAAATCCGTTACAAAATGGGGTGAAAGGGACATTTTACTTAACAGCCCCTGATTTCAATTTTTTTAAATATTTTTTTATGTATTTTTTTTATCTTAGCCAAACTTTCGGTTTAATTGGTGCAGTTTTAACTGCGTGTTCCTCAAACCATTCCATATAAATATTTGTTACCACTGGGCAGAGCGATGAACCCATGGGAAGTCCATCATCCTGCGCGTAGTACTCATCTTTCACCTGAAAATAGGAACTACCGAGGCAAAGCTGGCCAAGATATGTTGACGATACTTTTATTGTATGGCAGTGCTTAATTTCTAAAATTTTAGGTGTGGGAACTCTCATTTATTCTTATAAACCACCCTCTCTATTTTCTAATAAGGCCTAGTTTGACATTCCCTCCCCTCCACCTCGTTAACATCTCGGTGCCTACTCTAAATTTCTTATAAACTTGTTTCGATTTGTACCAACCATTTTGTATGAAGCTTACAATAACCAATATACCTTTTTTAAATAATTGGTATAATAAAAGCAAATAAAGCCTTCTTTACATTTCTATTTATATACAGTACAGTAGTAATAATACATATCAATACGTAAACAGATGTTTTTAAATATTTTCTGAAAAACTAGTAAAGGTTTATAATATTTTTAATGTCACATCTTAAACCGGTTAAATTTTTTATATCTTTTTTAAAAAACATTTCGCCTATCTTTTAAGGGCGGGGAACAATTTTTTATTACCCCCTTTTTAAAATAAACCCCCCTTCCCTTAAAAAAAAGGAAATGTTTAATGACAACACGCAGAAAAATAAAAAACTTTAATAGCCTAAATATTAAATTAAACCATCAAATTGTTGCTAGTAGTAGTAACACTGTTTTATTTTTAGGCCCGCATTACATTATCAAATATTTTATAAAATATCTTTTACAAAAGATTTGTTTTTGACCAATGACAATCCAAGTTATTATTTAAAAAATCAGCTGTACCAAATATTTTATAAAATATTGGATGAAATATTTGATAGTGTGAAGCGGGCCTTAAAATTTAAGAGTTACATGCGTTCCCTTGCGTTCCGGACTCTTGGGGTAGGACACCCTTCTGCGTTCCACTGAAATTACCACTGGACAGGTATGCGAAGAACTTGAGATTTTTTAACGTTAAAGTTGTCTCCGGACCTTGTAATAAATTCACTGGAGAAGACAAAATCGGCCCTATTTTTTCGACTTTTTCTAGTAAACAAATAATGGTCATATAAACCTCGGTATAAAAAAACCTACCCACACTAGATAATTTACACCAGAATTCTAATCCCCTTCAACGAAACAGGGGGTCATACGTACTTTATGTAATCATGCAGTAATCTCATGATACTATTTTAAACCCGAGAAAACCTTTTCTTTCCGCATGACATCACTCGATGACAAATTTCCCCCGAAACAGCGATATGTCGTTCCGATTTCGGTTTAGATGTTCGATGGATTTAGTGTATTGTTTATTTATTTTTTGGAAACCCCGGTTTTTCTTAGCTTAAGGAAATCGAACATTTTTTAAAATTTTTAAAGGGGGGGGCATTAAATAGACTAAAAATTTTTTAAAAACGCAAATTGATTGAAATCTGTATTTTTAAAAATTTTAATGTTAAATAAAAGATATTAAAAAAAAAAAAAAAAAAAAAAAAAAAAAATGACGAAAATTATAAAATAGATTAATTAAATTTGGTTTTCTTGTGTAAATTTGTTAATTTTCAATACTAATATATTTTTTTTTTTTAAAAACAGAATTGTTAAAATTACAGTGTCATTTTCTTAACACCTCTACCCATAACAATATAAAAAATATAGACTATCCTTTATAGGTGGGGTAGGCCCTAAACCCCAATAAAAATTTTAAAAAAATTTTCACAATACGCTGTATATTAATCCTCTATTTTTTTTTTTTTTTTTTCCATAAAAAATTGTCTATTTTTTTGAAAAATATTATTAAAGTAGGTAAAAATTTATTTAAAAAAAAACCATAAATCTTTTTTTTTGCTATAAAGTTTATTAGTTTATTATTAATTAAAAGCCTTTAGACTTTATATTGCATATGTTTAAATTAAAATACTTTAAATAATTTAATCGTTTGTTGTTCTTTTTAAACTTAATTAATGTCAAACGGGCATTTTTTATTTATTTATACCTTATTTTTAAAGGCTTTTTAACAGGGTCCTAAACCCCCATACAATTAAGGAAATATCTTACATACTATTATAATAATCATAGAATTCTCACACACCAATATATAATAATCATAAGTAATGCCAAAATACAATAAACTTAAAAAAAGGCTTTAAAACACTGTTTCCCAACCCCGACGCAAATTTTTTGTCATCAGTGACGTCATCCAACGTCGTCGAAATTGAACCCCAATGGGTTTTCTTCTGGAGTAATAGTATCATGCAGTAATCTTATGTAACAGTAAGGAATTCCTGCAAGAGGATGCCGTACCCCACTAGTCTGAAAAAATTACTGTTTTTAAAAATTTGAAAATTATTATTTGATAAGTTTCGTTTTAAAAAATTCCGCGAACGCACCTTCTCGAAAATGAGTATGGTAAAATAAAATTAAGATCCCCAATACGCCAAGAACGTTTAAAAATTTCCGGTTCCTGGAATTAGCCGCAAATATTGATATAATACTGTGATAAACAAATTTTTAAAATTTCCCTTTAAAGAAAAAAGAATAATTTTAAAAAAATAATATATAATGTATCGGTTTTTTATTATTTCAAAAAATTTTTCCCCAAAATTCCTAAAATTTATTCTTATTATAGTTTATTTCTTTATTAATTTTATTTAACCAAAAGGCTTTCCCTCCCTCTAAGGGGAAATGCACTCACCCCAGATATCTTCAGATATTAAAAGGTTGAGCTCTGGGGGGAACCCTTTCCTGTTTTCGGGCTCTCCTTGGTTCTGCTGTTTTCCCCCACAAATTTCCGGACAGCCCGAGGGTTCAAGTAGCACTGCCTTTTGCATAGCCTTATACAGATTTCCCCGAGGCAAACCCCTTGATTTTTTGTAAAGTTTTGGATAATGCCATTGTTGATAAAATTATGGGAATCGTTTGGACGTTATTTATTCCCCCCCGTCTTTTTATTTGTGTTTCTAGGTTTCTGTATTTGGTCTTTTCATTGTATTTTCCCCCTAGGGTTGTTGTTCGGAGTAGCGACATAGATCGTGTTGTTTTCCTCCCACTTTATCCACCAATACAATATCTGGTCTATTAAGCTTTTTCTGTAAATACAGTTCTGTCCCAGTACAATTTAAATTAATTGTTTTTGGAAAGGTTCCGGATATACTTATAGTAAACAATTTTTTCTGTAAAAGCTTTGCTTCTCTGCCAATTGTTGATGAATATCTTGGCTGCTGAATCGTGTCTTTCCTTATATCTGATGCTGCAAATGCTTGGCAACCCCCGTTATAATTTGGTTTTCTCCCATGTTTAAAACCATATCTGCATCGATCGTTCTCTATAAACGGGCTCTAAATATGCTTCAGATAGATAGTTTTTTTTCGGAATAACCTGCTCCTGTATAGCCAATAAGAAGCCTTCAGTCTCTGGGAACATCTTCGCCGACGTCAGCCGTAGTTTTACGCGAACCTGTCGCCATTTTTGGCTGACCCTTTGGTGATATGGGAAAGGGGGTTTCCTTTTTTACTGGTTTTTATTATTTGGCCCCCCGCTTTTCCCCGCGCACGCCTTGAACATAATTAGGGACCTTAAGAGAACATGTGAACTGGTGGGAAAAATCGAAAAATATCAAAAAAAGACAAAAAACTCTAACTCAAACGAGTCTCCAGATGATCAAATATTTATAACAATTCCTATATTAAAGGAAATTTTTGGGAAAATATCCGAGGATCGCGAAAGTATAATATTAAAACGGCATTTAAATCACAAACTACTCTAAAAACATTCTTACTATTGTAAGACAGACCGGACAACAAAAGGGTTTAAAAATGGCATCTACCAAATTCCCTGTGAAAGGGGGTATACGTCGGGGAAACAAAAAGACCACTCAAATTAGAGTCAAAGAAACAAAAATCATACGGAACGGGGGAAACGTGGAAGTCAGGGCCGAACACCTTTGGGCAAAACAACACCTCATACAATGGTCGGAAGCAAAAATTATTTATAAAGAAATCCACTGGAAGAAAAAAAAATTAAAGAAGCTGTAATAATTGTAAACAACCGAAATGTATTTAGCAAGCCTAGTATCGATATTCCGAATATCTGGCAGCCGTTGCTGAACCGTGAAAAATCGGCCAAGCTTCGGTGAACAAGGGATAGTATATAAGTCGTAGCTTTTAAGAATAGTTTTTAGTTACACTATACACACAGGGCCTGATTAACCCTTAGGCTAATTAGGCGCAAGGATCGTAGGGGGCGCGCTGAAATCGTGTCTTTACATGCACTAAGCCAGAGTCTCATGCGTCCGATTTTCGACGATCCGATCATCCGAAATTGTTTTGATTGGTCAGAACATTTTGGCGCCATTTTTCATCCGAATATTTTAACATTTCATCCGACGTCGGATGGAGTTAAATTAATTTTAATTTTAACTACTTTATATACTTTGTTGGGGTAATTTCATAAAATGAACAATTATAATTTAAACTTAACTTAAATTTACCTTATATTCAACAACCACTTTCTCATCTTCCATTAAAAAATATTTTAATTCGCTAACAATTACCAAAGATATTTGTTTTTATAACATTAATCGCAAATCGCAAAATTAATATTATTAAAAAAGTTGTAGTTCGGTTATTATTTTCTTTTCTCTTCGTTGCAATTTTATAGGTTGACCTTCAAAATGCTCTTTTTTTTCTTTTCTTTTGACTGCATTATCGGATCCAAAATTCGGATCAATAAGAATGAATCGTTACTCGGATGCGGAACACGCATGGATCCTTAAGCCGGATTGGGTTTTTTCTTCTTTTCGTTGCAGTTTTACAAGTTGACCTTCAAAATGTTTTTTTCTTTTTTTTTTTGTTCGGTTTTTTTTTTTTTCTTTTTTTTGCAATTTTTTAGGTTGACCTTCAAAATGCTCTTTTTTTCTTTTCTTTTTTCTGCATATCGGATCCTTCGGAAAGAGACATCAAGTTTTTACAAAAAAATTT
>JAHBCN010007614.1:0-42677 GCA_019359885.1 Listronotus oregonensis | reverse complement strand
TTATGACCCGAGATAACTATGCAACTAATACTTGTGATCAGAATAAGTTATCATTCTATTTGTTAAACTGTCCTAGAAATAATAAATTGGATTATATTAAAAGTAGAAAGATACAATAGGCTTGTTAATTAAATACATATGCTGTACAAGATAATTCCTAAATTGAGGCTTTTTTTTAGCTCTTGTTATACATATACTCGTTATAATAAAACTCGCTAAAATAAGCAATTTTTCTAAATATTTTTTTTTTCAAAAACCCAAAAATAACAAAGCTTAAATAATTTATTTAAATATGTGTCTAGTGCGGGCCTGGGCATGAAAAGATAGATTTATTTATTATTTACGTTTGTTTTTTGTCTTGTTATTCACGCATTATGAATCAGTCGCATAGCTTTAACCGAACGAGGCGAGGATTAATTTTAATTTTAACATTACAAAAACAATAAATACGTAAAAATGTTTTTTATTTTTTATAGAAAGTGTCGTTAATCTGCGACCGCTGCTTCGAGATTGTACGCGCGACGGTTCTCCTTGTGGGATCATTTTGGACCCAAGTACACGGGTGATTGCAAATCAGGTCGGTTTAAGTAAAAAAAAAAAAATGTAGACAACATTGCAGGAAAATCAACTTGTCCAAGCACTACAGCCCGAATACTTTCTGGGCGGTGACAACTTACTTACAAGACCGAAGACAGGATCGTATTCGACACACTAAATGAATGTATGTTCCTTATTTTTAGGTATTTTGAAAAAAGTTATTTAAAAAAGTTGTTTATTTTAATGAGTTCTATGTGCAGTTAAAAATAAGACGTTCTAAACAGCTTCATATACAAAAACTGGTGTTTTAAAGCAGCAAGGGTTCTTGATTATTCTTTTGATACGTCACGAGCAGGCAATGAATCTGAATAATTTAGTAACGTAGTTGGCACCAAACCTCACGTATTAAGAAGCAGCGGTAATATATTTATTTTTCTAAAAAGCTTCCATGTTTACATTAAATAAACCGCAATCTTCTGTACCTGTTGTTAGAAATTTAACCAGTCACGATAAAACAACTGCAAAACTTAAATTTTATGTAAAATGCAGTACAAAATTATTGTCTATTATTTGTATCTCATTTATTCAGGCATCTTAATGTATTCAAAATTTGGACAAACTGAACTTTTCCGTTAATATATTTTAAAGTTAAAAATGCGATAGCTTAAACAATAGGCCATTGTTCACAAAAGTAATACATTTAAGCTTATTTATACTTCTAGTTTACATGGAAGTGAATTGGGTAAAACATATAACTCTTTTAATGGTGTTCGTTATTCTTATTTTAGGTCCTTATGAAGCTGTGTCACTCTAATTTATTTTGGAATAGAAATTTTAAAAAAATATTGCCAATACACGGGTGGAACTACGATAAAATGGCGCGGCCGGAAAACAACTGCAGCATAGATGTTGGGAGCTAAGGCCCATTCACGTCCATACTTGCGTCAACGGGCCAAAGAATTTTCTTTTTATGTGCTCCATTTTTTTGCGGCTCTTCCATCCGGTGGACCACAACTAAGGCCAACAAATGAGTTGGATCATGTTTATTTGACCAAATAAAATGCCGGGTTGTACATAAAGTCTCCTGAAAATAAGAAAGGTCTTTTAAAAATCAATTACCTTACCTTAGACCTACCATTAAACTTGCCTGATAACAAATTAAGGTCATAAAAGAGAAGTATTAAAGTCGCCCGAAAAAAAATAGGGCAGCATAGCAAAATAGAGATCGGGCATATCCAAATTGCGGTCCCAATGGGCAGGTATAAAATTTTTCCCAATTTATGTATGGCAAACTTGGGACCCAAAAATTTTTGGAATAAATTTAATTTTATTAAGGCATGGCAGAATTGCGGCCTAAACGAAAGATGAACACTGTTTCTACTGTTGCAGGAACATATCATGCAACCTGGAAGCTGTTAATCTATAGCCACGGGCACTACTAAATTTAAATAGTAAATTTCCCTTATAGTCGTGACAACACCGTCCTAATAAATTCAAATACCTCATAGCTGGAAAGTTCTATGATTTTATTACGTTAGTAACGTAAAAAAACTTCTTTAGCATTTTCGGGCAAATCATCGATATGTTTCTATATAAATATTTTAAGAAAATGTCGGTTTTCCATCGTAGTTCAATAATACTTTCTTCGTGTTAGCACAAGCTAATTGGCTATTAGATCTTTTCTGTAACGCATTTAAATTATAAGGTTTGGCACAAAGTGTATATTTCTAAGCTAGAAAGGCAACTTAATTTTTTCTCTGTGTTGAATTTAAATTGACATATTCTACGTAAAGTTTCAAAGTAAAGCTAACCTGTGATTAAAAATAAAGTTACTTGCTGGAGCAGGACAGGCTTTAGCTGGGAGTGGTAAAGAATAATAAGAATGATTAGTGAATGATATTGTTAGAAGATTAGCTAAGAGTTAAGATAATATCTAAAGTTATTGATAAGATAGTTCGTCAATAATTAATTAATACTGGGTGTCCCAAAAACTGTAAATAATTTCTAACTTTGACTTTAAACTTTCTAACTTTTATAGTGATAAAAAACAATCTTAAATCGTGTCGTAACATCGATAGACTTATGCCTCATAGACTCTGGGAAACGATTCGGGTTTATAGTGACATTAAAATACTTTTCCCCTTGAATTTTTTACCAATGGTTTTGGGTAAAATTTATAACCGTTTCTTAAGTGTTTTGTAAATTTAGGCTTTAGATAAATTAGTGAACAGCTGACATTGTCATTAGACAATAAGTTACGTTCAATTTTCTAACCTCTTGACAAATTAATTAAGGCTATCAGTGCCTAGATTAAGAGTGATTTCGAACCTGTTTTCTTTAAAATTAAGTAAAAAGTAAACTAAATTTTAAAAAAGGTTTTTAAAGAAAAAAAATGTTTTGGAACTGTTGATACGCCCATTGGTGTATCACAGGGATTTTGTAGTGTAGTACCTTGTATATATTATTGTAAATAAAAAACGTGTATATATTTATGCTATATAGTGTCTCATTTAGTAATAGTCATTCTAAAGGGCATTTAAACCTTAAATTTGCACCTATTGGGTTTTAGTTTACATTTAGTCGATAGCTTAGTTTCCCCACTACCTACATTTATTGATTTATTGCGCCTAAAATATAATTTTAAAAAATTAAAAGCCGCTTTAACTAACCAAAACTAATCATGACCGACCACAACTGAGGGCTTTTAAATTTGTTTAAAATTATCCCTACGTAAAAGTTATTAACCAAATTTTTATAGTTATTAACATGGTGTTTATTACGGGCCGCAATAATTCCATCCTGTTTAGGTCAAAGCACAGGCGACTTTATGAGTTGAATTTTAGGTCAACAGTTTATGGCTAGGCGAGTTGCTATCAGGCGAGTTAAATACCGCCCAAGTGTCCACATATAACTAACCAATGCCAACGAATTCGTAGGTTAGCCTTGGTTTGACATGTGTGTACATGCCTTAAAGCGAACGTAAAGCATTTAATTGATTGCAACAGAACCCTGCTAGCACAAAATATTTTTATAAATTACACTTGGTAGTGATCTGCTTAAATGAAACCTAATGGGACATGTGTAGACGTAGATAATTGCCTAGATAAGGCGTGGAATATTCATTAATATATTCGCAGGTTTTTGCTTGTTTAAAAAAAACAACTAGATGCACAAAGTATGCTTATGGGCTATAGTAGAATTAATATTAAAATTGGTCAATTTAATGTCGTATTTATTAGAATTATAAAATTAGCATGTATAATAACAGGATAACATTTGATATTATTATATCTTCACAAAGAACATTTTTTGTAAATTAATATAGGTAAATAATAAAATAAAGATAATTAAAAATTGGTAAAAAACAGAAATAAGTAAAAATATTGAAAATTTAAAAGTCAAATAACTTACACACTGTCCAAGTTACATCTAAAAAATCTAATAAGAAATATACAATATAAATTTAGTATAGCTTTAAGGCCTCAAAGAAGCTCTCACGCTTCGTTACACTTAGGGAGTCCTTAAGGCGTCCTTATGTGACTATAAATTGAAAAACGATGCTTCAGTACGCCTTAAGAAGCTTCTACAAAAACGGCCATAAATAAATTCTTTTACCTCAAAATCCCTTGCTTGACTAACTTCCTTAACATTGTTTAGTTAAATAATTTAGAATACTTAGATTAAAATTAAACTAAAAGTCATTTTACCTTATTAACAAGCAACATTTTCTTAACGCCTATTTGTCCAAATCATATAATTTTTGTGCTCGCAATTTATAAATACAGGGTTTTTGTACGAGTACGAGTATTTCTTTTCTAGTCCCTTTTTCCAACATAAGGCAAAAAAAAAAAAAAAAGAAAATTTGGTTAAAAAAAGCTCTTTTTTCTGATCACCTGTTGGGGTTTTTTCCCGAAACCTAATGTACGCCCTCTAGCGGTGAAATTAAAAACTTAAAAATAAATTTCCAGCATTTTCTTGAGGGGTCACTATAAAAAAAATTTTTCGAACTATCGATGAAGGGCCCTCGAAATTCGCCCGGAGGACGACCTTATCAGGACACCCTGTATACATATATATATATATATATATATATATATATATATATATATATATATATATATATATATATATATATATATATATATATATATATATATATATATATAAAATTATATAAATTTTTTTAAATCCAAGTATCTCAAAAACGGCTGTTTATATCAACTTTTAACAAGTATCCCTTTTTTGACGTTAAAATGAAAAAACAATTATTTAGTTCACTTAAAAATGTAAAATAGGGAAAGACGTGTAGGTGGCTCCACCAACAAATAAGAGCCGTAATAAGATAAGATTCCCCGGGTCCCCAATTTTAATTCAATTTTTACATTATTATAGATTTTATTTAAAAAATGAAAAATTAAATAAAATTTTAACACCTGTATTTCGAAAACGAAGGCCTTGCGGACCCATATTTGTATAGGCTTTATTTTTTTTATTTTTGGACCCTGACTACGTACCCAAGTATTGACATTTCTCATGAATCACCCTGTATATATATATATATATATATATAAATTTAAAAATATTTTAAAAAATTTATTTTATATATTTTTTTTTAATTTTTTATATATATAAATTTAAAATTATTAATTTTTCATTAAATAAAATTATAATAATGTAAATATTAATTAAAAATTTATTAAATTTTTTATAAAATTATTTATTATTTATTTTTACGGGACCTACACGTCTTTTTTCTATTTTGAACAATCACAACTTTTTGGTACGGCCCTGTATTACATTTTTAAGTGAACTAAATAATTTTTTTGTCATTTTAACGTCAAAATGGTATACTTGTTAAAAGTTGATATAAACAGCCGTTTTTGAGATACTTGGATTTAAAAAAATTACGACGCACCTGATTTTATTATAGCAAAATTTAAAAAAAAAATAAAACAAAATGTATAATTAAACAATATGTATTTTAATTTTCAGTAAAATTATTGTTCTTAAATTATGTTCGGCAAACCATAAGCTTGATTTTATAATTTTTAAAAAATTCCACCATTTATTTCTAAGCACATGGTCCTTGCACAGTTCTTTGGTGAACACTCTGTATCTCGGAAACGGAGGCCTTGCGGACCCATACTTATAACCCTGACTACGAACTTGAAGTATTGACATTTCCTCATGAATCACCCTGTATATATATATATATATATATATATATATATATATATATATATATATATATATATATATATATATATATATATATATATATATATATATATATATATATATATATATATATATATATATATATATATATATATATATATATATATATATATATATTATATATATATATTATATATATATATATATATATATATATATATATATATATATATGTAACACCCTGTATATATACAGGGTGCCCAAAAAGATAATATATCGTTGTTAATAGAAATCGAGTTCATAAAAGTTATAGATCTATATTTTTAAAATATATGACAGGTGTCCCAAAAACCGAGGCAGTACTATTTTTAAATACAGTACCAATTTTTTTCAGAATTGAATGTAGGAAATTCTGCGTATAACACAATATTTTAATTTAATGATTTTTGCGGTGTTGCCATGCTATTTAAAATTTACAAAAAATTTTGAAAAAACAGCCTAAACAAAAAAGCCGCCGAAAAAATAACTGATTTAAAAATTATAATACTTTGTCATGTTTCTCTCAACATCACGGATGACAGAATAATTTTGTAAAAGAAAACTGGCTTTAACTTGCACAGGGTGTTTTTTACGGCGGTGCCAATATTGCAGTTTTTAAAGTAACATACTTTATTTTTTTAAATGGAACACCCTATATTTTAATAAGCCATGTTGTTAAGTATTTTATGATTTATAAATTCTTAATTATAAGTTATGTTCCAAAATGAGCCGTTTTGCCACAAATTTCTATTTTAATGAAAAATGCACAAATATCGTTGTTTTCTGTTGTTTTTTTTTTTTTTTTTTTGATGGTAGGCCATGAATTTAACAAAAGCGGCTATTATTTCACGTCAAAAGTATTTTTATTACTTTTTATTTTTAATTTGTCATTCTTGCAGTAGTTAAACTGATTCTAAAAAATTAATGAATTTTTCTAAAGAAGAAATTGTTGATAGGTATAAGAGAAGTTTTGAAAAATATTCACAACAATATAATAATTAAAAAATTATTTTAAACTTTAGTATTTTATTTTATTTCAACAACAAAGTACATAATATAAGTAACATAAACGAACATAAAACATAAAAACAATAACGAAATAAAATAACGTTAAAAAGAGACTATAAACAACAGGTAGACGTCAAAAAGACTATTATAAAATAAATGTTCGATATGGCCGCCGTTATTATTCAAACAAGTCTCAATGCGTTCTTCAAAAGATCGATTAACTTCGTTAAGCATATTGTTGCTGATATTTCTAAAAACTTCTCTTATACGTTGCTTCATATCTTCCTTAGTGGTTGGAGAGATTCTATAGACATGATCTTTGACATAACCCCATAAAAAGAAGTCCATTTTTGTAATATCAGGCGAACGAGGGGCCATCGAAATGGCCCACCTCTTCCTATCCATCTATTAGGGAAATCATTGTTCAGATGTTCGTGAATTGTTGCTGTATGATGGACTAGAGCCCCGTCGTGTAAATACCACATCCTCCCCTTAACGTAGTTTGGTAAGGCGTTGGTCAGGCGTGGCAAGTCATTTTGAAGAAATTGCAAATAAACTTGACCGGTAACTCGTTCCTCAAAAAAGTAAGGACCAATTACATAATTTCCAATTATGCCACCCCACACATTTAACGACCACCTTGTTTGACTGTGAGTTCTTATAAAATGTGGATTTGTTGTTGAGTAGTAGTGGAAATTATGACGATTTACATTTCCATTTTTGTGAAAAGTGGATTCATCGGCGAATAACACATAATCAAAAAAATGTGTATCTTGTTGAATTTGTTGTTGGGCCCATTCACAGAAAAGTACTCTGGCACCATAATCCTGGTCATTTAACTCCTGCATAAGCTGGATGTGGCACGGATGCATTTTGTTATCATTTAGAATTCTCTGAACTGTTTGCCGAGTTATATCAGTTTCATTTGCAATTGTCCGTTGTGAGATATGCGGATTCTCTGTAACTTTAAGCAAAACAGTCAAAGAATTTTCTCACGAGTTAGCAGTTTTAGTTCTATCGGTCTTTTCGTAATCCACTTTTCCCGTCCGAACAAAACTATCTAACAGTTTTTCAAATGCCTCCTTTCTTGGCAGCCTTCTTTATTTTTTTTTAGAATCAGTTTAACTACTGCAAGAATGACAGATTAAAAATATAAAGTAATAAAAATACTTTTGACGTGAAATAATAGCCGCTTTTGTTAAATGCATGGCCTACCATCAAAAAAAAAACAACAGAAAACAACGATATTTGTGCATATAGGGTGTTCCATTTAAAAAATAAATATATATATATATATATATATATATATATATATATATATATATATATATATATATATATATATATATATATATATATATATTTATATATATATATATATATATATATATATATATATATATATATATATATATATATATATATATATATATATATATATATATATATATATATATATATATATATATAAAAAAAAAAAACAGAATGTTGTGAGGAAAATTTAGGGGCAGATTGTATATCTCAAAATAGGGAAAAAAGTTTCTATGAACATGGGTCCGGAAATGCTTCGTTTTTATGATACAGGGTGATTAAGGTTTTTGTCTTTTATAGTTTATTTCATATTTCTCAAAAACTGATTGGGATATTAAAATTACTTTTGTACATATATAGGTCACATTTACATGACAAAATTGTTTTCTAAGGCACTTACATCAGTGACGTTCGTGCCGGTTATCCGTAAAGTAAGTAATTTTTAGCAAAAAAAACTGTGTGCCACAGGTTTTTGCAAAAATTAAAATTGCTTTCTTAAAGCCAGTTTAATTATGCTTAAAAAGTACCCTTAGGACTTTTTCGTCTGACTTACCGTTTTTGAAATAAAAATAAAAGTAGATTTAGCTATTTCCCGAATTATTTATAATTTTATTTTTTTATTTGTACTAATTGTTCAGAAACAATGTATTTGATTTTTACTTTGGATCAAATTCTGGAAATGGCTTCCCTTTGCTTTAATGCATGCTGTAAATCGCGTTCGAATATTTCTTCTGCTCCTTCGAAATATTTGACGAAAACAGCTTATTTCACTGATTAATCAATTAATTTTTATTTCGAAAACGGTGAGACAGGACCACAAAGTCCAGGAGGTACTTTTTAAGCAGAATTAAACTGGCTTTAAGAAAGTAATACTAATTATTGCGAAAACCAGTGGCGTACAGTTTTCTTCGCTATAAATAAGAACATACCGGCATGAACGCCACTGATGTAAGTACCTTAGAAAATATTTTTTTTCATGTAAATGTGACCTATAATGAAACATTTGCGTGTAGCAAAACTTATTTCAATTTTTCAACGGGTTTTCAAGGAATGTGAAATAAACTTTAAAAGGCGTAAAACTTTAAACACCCGGTATCATAAAAACAAAGCATTTCCGGACCAATGTTTATATGAACATTTTTTCATATTTTTACATGTAGAATATGCTTCTAAATTTTCCTTTCAACATTCTGTAACACCCTGTATATAATGGGATCGTCTTTCTAACTTTAAGTAATAGAAATTTAACGTACTGACTGGATCTGGACCCCTACATTTTAAAAAAGTGGTGAAAATGTTCTATAAGAAAAAATGGTTTATTTTAATTTTTGAGCATTTAACGTCATATTATTTTTTTAATAATTAAGTGTTTTTATTTATTAATAAATAGTCAAAAAGATTTGTTACTTTTAGATTTTGCGAAAAAATTTTATTTTTCAAATTTTCTTTTGATTACCACTATCAAATTGTTCTTTGTAAAATTTTTGTTTCACGTTTTAAATTTTGTTTTTTGACTGGGTTATTATAGTAATTATATAAATTTACAATTTCCATATTTTTTGATATTTTTTTTTTTGGATAATAGGTCCTAGTCTTTAAGGTTAGCAACCCCCTTTTAAAACCATGGCTTGGAATTTTTTTTTGTTTAATCAAAACTTTATTGAGCATTTTTTAAATATATCAATAATTTTGTCATAAATTTTTTTTATCAAAATTCATACTTGTCAAGAGATTGGTTTTCAAATTTATTAATTAAATTTATTAATAGGGATATATTAAAAAATCTTGAAGTTTTTATCTTTGATTTTATGGAAATGTCTAAAACTTAATTTTATGATCACTTAACGGCTATCCAAAAATTTAATTTTACTTCTTTCAATGAATTTGTTATTATATGGTCTATAAGAGTCCTACTTTTTTTGTTTCACGTGTTGGAATATTTTATTACAAAATTTTTAAAATTATTTGATTGATAAATATCTATAAGATTTTTTAAATCCTTACGTTTTCTAAAATATTAATATTTACATGCCGATTAAAAAACAGTCTAAATTTAATACTATTAAATTTTCAAGTTTTTGATCTAGAAAATTTATGAAGTCTGTTTTTTTTATCTTTGAGGCTTATATTTGCACATAGGAGTAAATCATATTCTTTGATTTTAATGCAATATATGACAGTTCATTTCAATTTTTTTATTATTTCAACAATAATATTGTTTTTTACAAAAATACCTAATCCACCACCAGTTTTTCTCTTGTTGCAAAATTGATGTAAAGTCTTTAAAATTAAATATTTTTGTTCTTCTTTTTTCACCCATGTTTCAGTAATGACAATAATTTGTACATTTTTTTTAGAATCATATTTCTAATTCATCCCTCTTATTCTTCATTGAACTGCATTAATATAAAGAATTTTTTAAAGCATTCATTTTTTTGCTATAACTTAAAAATTTGTATTATTTATTATTAAGAATAATTACTTTTCTTTATATTCTTTGATTTTTCTTTGATGTATTGGACATTCATTACTAACAGTTTCATGATTTAGAGTAGGTTTGTTTTATATTTTTCATTGTGTATTTTGCAATTATTACATAATAAACTTTTTTTTTCACATTTCCCGAAAATGTGATTTCCAGCACAAAAGAACAAATTTGACTTTTTATTACATTAATGCTTTTGTGTCCATAACCCAAAAACATTTATAACATGTTAAAATATTAAAATCTTCTTTTATTGTACATTTTTCCCAACCAAGGCTTACATTTTGATTAACCTAATTTTTTAAAACATTTTCCATTGCATTCTATATGAATAATAAATTTCTTTGTATATTTTGATTGTCTTATATATTTTATACTCAAATTGTCATCTTCATCCAAATTTTAATGTTTTAGTTCATCTATAAATCTTCTTCCGTATATTTTCTTGTAGACCAATTAATACTAGTCTTGGTAATTTCATTTTGATGTTTCTACTGTATAATTTTTACTTAAGTTTTTTGTGTGATAATTCTTTCAGTCTTTCAACTTCTTCTTTAGTATTTGCTTTTTTTGATTATTCCGCCATTTCTAATTTCTTTAATCCCTCTTACATTCGCTTTAACACTAATTGGATTGACTTTTCTTTGTACATCCTCCTTAGTTTGTTGACTATTTTGATTATTTTTGGTTTAATAATAATTACTGGGATGTTCTCTTTTCCGTATTTTTAATATTAATTTGTTTTAATGCTGTTGAATATGATTTTTTTGTCTTGAATTGGTTATATTAATGTCATTAAATACTTCAAATAATTTTGCTTATTTGAAGGGGTTAAAATTTTATTTATTTTTTAATTCCTCCAAATTTTCAAAATTTTTAATTTTTTATTAAATACTCTATTTGTTGTATATTTCAACAATATGTGTCTTAAGAAACATATTTTCTTCTTTTAATTTTTCAACATTTGTGTTTGGTTATTTTTTTTTATACAATAGGACATCTCCATTCTTCTTTATTTTTCTTCATTTCTGAAGCTTTTTGCTTTGTTAACTTGGAACAATTTAAACAAAACCATTTAAAACAAAAAGAGCATCAATAAAAAATATTTTCTTGTTAAATTCTAAAGAACAATTACCACACTTTTGTGAATTAATTTGTTTTCGTCTATATTTTTACTTGAAGACGTTGTGCTTCTCTTTTTATCTTGTGAGTTAATTTCAAAGGTTTTTAAAAATCATAATACTTTTCATCTTTTGGATATTTAGTGATAAATAACAACTTTCTTCATCTGAATTTCATTTTCATTTGACTCTGTATCTTGAGTTACTGACTTTGACAATGATGTTTTCTGTCGATTTTTATTACCCATTTTTTCTTTAAAAAGACTTACTTTTGTACATTCTTTAACTTATTTGAAATCTTTATAACTTTAAGAACCGTTTTCTTGTACGCAATTTATTTTTTGCTAGATAAAAAAGGTAAATTTTTAATTTTTTAAGAAATGTATTGTATGCGGTGATGGCAAGGCTCTGGTGGAATTCCTTAAGGAGTTCGTAATACTGAATTATTTTTTACCATTCTTCAGATCTACTTAAAGAATGTGTATGTCATGATTTTTCATCTTTAAGAATTTTTATTACTTTTAAATAGTACCACGATAAAGCTTTACCAGAACTATTAATTTATGTTTTTTTTTTTAATAATCTTTGCAGCAGATGATCTATTACGGGCGCTATCAGCTTTGGAGTTGTCGATTTCTGTATCTTATAGGAGTACTGTTTATGATAAATTTATTTTATATCGTTATGATAAGGGTGTGGTGTCATTACTTAGGTACCTACCTAGGTAGGTTAAAAGTGAGTGGGTATAATACCCTTTCACCGCGACCGATCCGTCTATTGTGGCTTACACCCTTTTATATTTCTCCCACCAGGTCCAGACTTCTAATAAATCTGATGATCCTGTTGGGAGAGAGATCTTTCACCTTCCCGGCAACAAGCTGTCATTGCCGAGGATTGCGAATCTTAGTCGTGCCACTGCTGGGCACGAACAGAGTGTGTGTTCTGCCAATTCATCCCCCTCCATGCACATGCGGCACTCGGCGTCTTCCGCTAGGCCTATCTTGTGCATGTGGTATTTCAATCTGCAGTGTCCCGTGTACAGTCCCACTAGAGTTTTAAGGTGTACCCTTGATTGCTCCAGTAGTTTGACAGTACATTGTTGGTTCGGTGGGCTTACGAAGGCCTTCGAGTGTCTGAGACCCGGAAGTCCATGCCAGTACCGAAGATTTTTTTGTGTCCAAGCTGATATGAACTGCTTGGCCATTTCATAAGATATACCGATGACCGGTTCCGGCCCTGTGAATTTTGTTTCCGCCCCCTTTTGACAAGGAGGTCTGCGGATTCATTACCCTCTAGGCCGGTGTGTCCAGGGGTGGAACTATGTTCATGCCAACAAGCGACAAAAATTCGTCATTGTCGCTTAACGCACTACGTTCAAATTTTCCATCGCCATTGGACGACAAAACCCCACTTATTCCGTCGCTTTGCAGCGACAACTCTGGAGGTGTCGTCTGCTTAAGTTAGACAAGGACGGAATGTTTTTAAATTGTTTATTTTCATTTCTCTTTTACGAATTTACTTAACCTAATTAAACTGTGAACTGTGTTTTTATAGTTTTTTTTTTCATATTTCTTTACTATTCTCAAGAAGGCAAGTATATCTTTCGTGGATAAAACCACAGTTTTTTTATATATGTGACAAGATATGTGTATTGACTAAAAGGTATAGGATATATATATTTTTTTTAGATGTTACCGATACACATATATAATAATTTATTACTGAGAGAAGACCAAAGAAGAGCTGCTATGAGGGATATTAACCAAGATCGTAGAGTTTTACGCAGCCACAGTGATCCATTCTACATTCCAGATGATCAGTTTATCAGTCTGTTTCGCTTAAGCAAGGAAGCAGTTGTAAACATAATTTTTCCGGCAGTAATTCCAAATATACAAAGAATTAGCCCATTGGCGATACCGCCGGAACATAAGGTTTTACTCACTTTGCATTTTTATGGGAGTGGCGGCTACCAAAAATGCATTGGCCAAGTTTTTCATTTTCCTACATGCCAGCAAACCATTTCAAATATTGTCCATGAAATTACGCCACTAATCACAAACAACTTAGGTAATGAGTGGATAAAATTTTCCATGGATCAGGATAGAATTATGAGAATTAAAGCAAAATTTATGGAAAAGACGAGTTTTCCTGGGGTATTGGGTGCAATTGACTGTACGCATGTACCCATACTTGCTCCTAAAGATCAAGAACATGCTTACCTTAACAGAAAAGGGTATCACTCAAAAAATATTCAGCTGGTAAGATTATACAACTTATTAATAGTGCCTAATGCACATGGTTCTGTAATTACTTGGATTTAATTTATATTAATTTAAAATCTTTTTTTTTTAGGTTTGCACTTATGATTTAGAGATATTAAATATAAATGCAACATTTGGAGGAGCCTCTCATGATGCTTTTATATTCAGGCAGTCCGCAATATCATTATATCTAGAGAATAGATATAATGAAGGTAAGTGAAAATTAATCTTTTGATTTTATTCAACAAAAAACTACCCAAATAGTCTTAATTGTGTAAAGTTTTGTGGACTACACTCTGGGATATTAATATTCCCCAAGTAATAATTTACTTAGTGGGAAAAGGATTATAGAGTGAAAGCCTTGCACATATTTGATTAAAATAAAAAAAATAGTATTTAAAACAAATGCCCAAACACTTTATATAATGTATTGAATTGCGCATTTTTGTTTATTATTTTTAAAGAAGTCTGTAAATCATCAATTGCACTTTTAACAGTTGAGTTAAAAATGACTTGATTTTTAGGACTGTTTTGTTAGAGGGACTTTTGGAAAACTAACTAAATTTGATTTATAATAACTGCTTGTAGATAAACTGCCAAATCATATATCAAAAATAACACCTAATCCAAATTGACTTACAATTTGGAATTGTTTCAGGAGACACAAACACCTGGTTATTGAGGGATTCAGGGTATTGTCAGAAACCCTATCTTATGACCCCAATTATTGATGCTCGTCCAGGTACCCCAGAGTTTAATTACACTTCTACACATGTTCGTGCTAGAAATCCTATTGAACGATGCAATGGAGTCTGGAAAGCTGTGTTTCGATGTTTGTCAGGGGAAAGGAAGCTGAGATATGAACCAGATATGGTGGGTGCTATTGCCAATGCCTGTGCAGTTTTGCATAATATTCGAATTAGAGAAAGACTACCACCTCCTGATATTCCTCAAGTACCTATTGAACTTGTTGAACAGATTGCTGGCCATGAAAGAGATGATAGAGGGTTTGAAGCAAGAAGAAGGCTAATTCAAAGATATTTTTAAAATTGTATAGATAATATTTTTTACCTAATTATTTAGTTTATATAATAATAAAAGAATTCCTTAACAAAGCTACTTTAACTCTTTAAGGATTTCATTTTTTACCTTTGTGTTGAACTAAATTGGTTTGATATCCTTTTGTAAATATGTTATTATTAAATTTATCTATTAAGTAAGAAACAAGTTTATTTTAATTTACCTGATATACTTCAAATATTATGGCAAATTTAAAAAAAAAATTCTAAGACTACAAAAATACTGCAAGGTAGGCAGGTCTGCAAAATACTAAATAACCAAAATATAGTAGCTTGATTTAAACATCCAAACTTATTTTTTAACCATCTTGTAACAGGCAGGGCATAATAAAAATAACTTGCAAAACATAAGATATATTATTTTTTGAACTTGACTTACAGTAGGTAAACAAAGATCTCAAACTTTAATTTTCAAAAAGAAAAATAAATCTTAGATATAATCCTTATTCTAAACTTAAAACTAGATTAAAATTATAACTTAAAAGCATTTTAATGCAAAACAAAAATATAGTCCTCTACCTAAAACTCTGAAACAAAAAATATGTGAAGAAAAATGAAATTGTAATATTTTCATTAATTTTACATACAAATTTTGTTTGCAATCAAACAAACTGAATTTGTTAATGTAGAAACAGTGTCAGTTAAAGTTGATAAATTATTATTTATCTTATATAAATTTTCATTAATTTTCTTTAATACATCCAGAGTCTCGTCATTCATATTCTTGATATCTGTGGATAAATCTCCAATTTTTTTTCTTCTCTCTGTAGAAGTACTTGGCTTTTTAGAGTTGTTCTATTTCATGTTCTTCACTTGACACATATTGGTCTCCTATGTAAAAATCTGTGCCAGTTATATCTATATTTTCGTGGTTTATTTTCTTTCAGATCAATATTTTCTGAAGCATAGAAAATCTAAGAGTTTCGATGAAGGTTTATTTTTATGGAAGTATCTGGAAACATCAATGTTTGTGGTGCAGGCCTCTTAAAAACTGGACCAGTATAGATGAGCTTCTTAATAGAATAACTTAAACATTCTCCTGTGTTAAAACCAAGTTCGCAACATTATCACCCTCATAACATTTTTGTCTCCCATTAGCCATATCTTTTTCTTGACATGTAATTTTATGTCAAGATCCTCCATCAATTTTGTGTATTATTTCATGTACCCAGCCTTCCTTTTGTTTTTGTTCATAGAATTCCAAATCAAAAAGTTTATGAATATCCAACATTCATCTTTTTAAATTTTCGGTGCCCTTTGTGGTTTCAACATTTTACCCAACTGTTTGTTATTATACCTTGATGTTTCTCAGCAAAATTTAAAACAACTTCGTGATGCTCTGTAGACAGGCGCATTTCGTTAATGTTATTATATGAAATAATAAAGATGTTTAAAAATAAAACAAAAACTTAATAAAAACGTAGGTTATAATTTAAAATTTTTAGCAGTTTCGCAGTAGCAACAAATGTAAAAAATTAAATTCCCTGTTATTTTTTGACAGAACATCGATTTCAACGAAAAAACCCGAACGAACTTTCCACATATGAACATAGTCCTAATTTCGATAAACGTCGCAGGCGATGTCGCCAATTTTCGATCGCTTACTGGCATGAACATAGTTCCACCCCAGGTCTCCACAGTAGTGTAACCTTAGTGTTTTGACCCAGTTTGGTCAGCGCATCCTTGCAATTCCAGACGGTTTTTGAATTGCACTGGCTGGATTCAAATGCCTTAAGAGCTGCTGAATAAGCGCCTGAAGAGCGGAGAATATTTTAACTGTTTTACGTGTGCAGTGCCGATCAACCAGCGACCTAGCACACATCTCAGTAGCAAATACCTCCGCTTGAAATATGGTTGCGAGAGTGCCCAGGCTAAAGGAAAACTCTGCCCTCGGCCTCTGTCCATATATTCCAGCTCCAACACCGTCCTTGGTTTTGGAGCCGTCGGTGTACCAACAGATGTCAGCCCCGAGCAGGTCAGTCGTTTTTCGACTCCAGTCCTCCCTTTGTGGGTAGACTACACTGTAGGGACGGTTGTAATTGGTTGCTGTAGGCATTATGTCTGAGGGCATTCCCAGTCTGCCACAGGTCAGGACATTCCTGAGGAGACTGGTGCTCTCCTGCCATTACTTAAGGGTGTGTAATACTAAATTATTTTTCAACATTTTTCAAAACCTATCTAAGAACGCATATGCAACCGTTTTTAATTTTTAAGATTTTTTTTATATTAAGTAGGATAACAGTAAAGCTATATCGTAATTAGTTATTGATGCATTTTGTAATCAAAAATTATTTCTGTTCAATTATGTTTAAAATACAATCGTCGCCCCAAATACCCAGAATTAATGAATAAACAAAACCTCTTTTCCATTAATGTTTAAAACTTAAAGTGCCCTTCCAACGTTTCTAGTTTTGCAGCTAGCATTTATTTAGATAATTATAGATGCATTTAGTAAATTCTTGCAAGTAAGAGTACCAACATAACATACATTTGTAAATTAAAATAAACATAAATTTTGTATTTTACCGAAGATACAAGAGCAAGCTTTCGTTTTATCGTGATTGGTGTACATAAACTTAATAGGATTTCGTTTTCGCAACAATAAGATCATACAAAAGCTAAATATAATTGCCTTGCTTGCTTGTTAATGTAGTTAACAGAACAAGTGGACAAACAAAGCAATATTAATGAATAGTTCCTGGCAGTTTTTTTTAACCGTCTGATGAAAAACGAAAAGGTATATAATTTATGGCACCAAATACAATAGTAAATAAATTATTTCGGCAGACATAATACTTTCGCGATAATAGGATTTACCGATCTAAAAATATACTTTTTATTTGACAGTTCATATGCAGGGTAACCATCTGCCAATTGTATTTTCTGGCTTATAAATAATTTTTTAACATTTTAACAAAATTCGTGTTGGCACAAAAATTTAGCTGTGGTTAATCTGTCACTTATGGATATTTTCACAGCTTCTAGGAATTATCGATTATAATTTCTCCTCTAGCATCTCCCAATACCGCAACACGTTGTACTACTCTTATACATCTCTTTACAGCCCATCTGAAAAGACTCCAAACTTTTCACTTTGTTTCTTTTTTCCCTTGAATGCCTAGAGTGTGAAAGCACCGGCCTGCAAAAGTATCCCCTTCTCCTCCAAACCTTTAAATATTTATGTCCTATGGTAAAAAACTACCTTTTACTTCACACAGAACATCCATAATACCTTAAAATTTTATGTTTTTAGTCTTCGTGCATTGTCCAAAGTTAAAAAAAAACGTTATTTGCAAAATGTCGCAAGCTACCAGTCTGGCATATCCCTAACAAACCCTTTATCTTTTTACACAAATAACAGGCACGTGACTTGTTTAGTTTTGTAGCTAAAGTCCACTAAGACTATTTAAACTCTCTTAAATTTGCATACCCCACTTCATACTTTAAAACTTTAATTCTTTTTTAGGTAGATCATGTAGGAATAATATTCACTTATTTATAAAATAAAACGAAGATAACAAGCATAAAAATAGTTTTAAATATATATGTGATACGCCACTGGCGTCGTAGCATTCTGTTGGTAATAATAATAAACAAATAGATCCTAAAGGTAGCTACGGAATACTTTTATAAATGGCACGCTTTCTCTATCTATGCTGTCGGCTCATTGAAAAAGCTTCTAGCATTAAACCATTTTGCATTTAAAGCCGGATTATTAAAGATGACTTAAGCTCGATAAACTTCAGGATAAATATTATGTTGTACCTTTTTTACGTTAAACGCACATTTAATGCAGTATAGCACACTTGTGATACATACAAACTATTCTACATAGCATATCCCTTAACCGTATATTAATATCCCACTATTAGCTCGGAGTTAAAGTCATACAGCTCAAAATAAAAAAGCTTGCAAAACAACGGTGACCTCTCTCATTAAGTTTTCTTTTTTCGGCTCTCTTTACCCTTTGCATATTCTATATCCGCTCATATTTCCAAACCAAGGTTGTTTTCTTAAACTTAGATAATAATTGGATGTGTTTTTAAGCGCAGACAGCCAAACCACATCCAGATGCATATGAATATATTATTAATATAATTATATTATACGATACATTATATTATCATACAACAATATTTAATTTTAAAAGCTGGAAAGCTGCACGTGTACAACCTGTCCCCAAGAAAGGATGCAAAACACTCCATTCAAACTACAGACCTATATCTCTTCTTTCTGTTGTTTGCAAAGTAATGGAAATATTAATTAATTCCCAAATCTTGAATTATTTGAAAATACACAAAATTTTACATGACAGACACTATGGATTCCGTCACAGAAGGTCCACAGCTGATCTGTTTTCCTTTGTCTCATTCAACTGGAGCAAGTCCCTTAAGTTTCTTGGTGAATCCCATATCGTTGCTCATGACATATCTAAAGCTTTTGATCAGGTATGGCATGATGGGCTTCTTAAAAAGGTCTTCCACCTAAGCTTTGTTCTTGGCTTTTATATATATATATATATATTATATGATATATATTATTACAGTATATAAAATTATAAAAAAAATCAGTTATTGTAGATGGTCAATCTCCCAGCTTTTACCAATTAATGCTGGAATGCCCCAGGGCTGAGAACTGGCACCAACTCTGTTTCTTCTTCACATCAACGATCTTCTTCTTTCACAACCAATCCTATCCACAGTTTTGGTGACGATATTACCCTCCACTCTAATATTCAATTTCTTAAGCCACCCTGTAATTCTGATATGGAAAATAAGCGCAGGTCAATGTAAATATGTCTTTCACATGACCTTAAAGTAATTTTGGATTGCGACACCAAAAATCTTGTCCAGTTTATAGTCTCCAAAACCCAGTCATGTTCGATATCGCAAAAAAGGCAGTCAATACTCATTTGTTACATATGTTACATGCAGAACAAAGAATCGTTTAATCTTGTGGGTGATACTTTTGAAAATATTCTTAACCTACACAAACACATTACATCTATAGATTCAGCAGCTTCAAGATAGCTTGGAGTCCTTTTTTGAGCCAGAAAGTATTTATCTTCTTTTAATCTGTATACTCTGCGTGTATCCCAGATCAGACGCTCTTAAGAAGATTGTTCTCAAATCTGAAAAATGGCATCTCCTACAACCCTGAGCATTCTTGTCTATCCGCAGAAGTTCTTTCTTCTCCCGCAAATCTCCAAATATTTATGTCTTGTGTGAATAAACTCCCCATTACCACACTTAAGTTAGCACTTGGGCCTTAGTCTTCGTGGACTGTTTAAAGATACCGACATATATAAACTAACCAGAAATACCCAGAAAATTGCTATCAGCCTTACTCCTGGACCCTAATAATACACCCATTATATCAAACATAGGTACAAATTACCATGATATGTCTTAAAAAAAAACTATTTATTATTTAGTTAGGACGATAAAATGTTATAAATAAAATTAATAAAGAAGGGTTTAATTTGTATCAAACTTTAAAGATAACAAATTTGTAGGAAATTATAGTTTCAAGAAAGCAATGTAGAAATCAATAAAGAAACATTTGTACTCGTTTTTCGAATGTAATAGCTCACTTTTATTTTATACAATATACATAGCTTTTATATTTTCTTTCTCAGTTTATAAGGAAAACGCTTAGTACCAAGCTAGAAATGTTTCTTTGTTTATCCCTCATAACTTACACTTTCTTATACTGTAAATCAAATTTACAAGCGCTAAGTCGTTAATAATTCCCTTTTGTGTTTTGTGGTTAGGAAAACGAAATCCCGTTTTGTTTATGTCAGCAACTGTGCTTTCATGAAACAAAACACGACTTGAATTGCATCTTTTATACAATAATAAATTCATATTTATTTCCATTTGCAGATGGGCCTTGTAATTTGACATTTTACCGTGTTGACCATTTATTAAATGGATCTTTAGAAATTAAAATGTTTGCTAAACGTTATAGAAAATAAATAAAAACAAACTTAATCAATATTTTTGACATTTTTTGTTGTGACTGCTTTATATGTAGGTACAGGGTCGTCATTAATGTCCGTAAACCACGTGACCAAAAATATTGCGGGTTGCCTATTCAGAGGTTGCCCAAAATTTAATAAAATATTTAAAGGTCAAAAACATTTGTTTTTTAAGGTCAGAAAATTTACAGTTCATTATTTTTTCAAGTTATCTTAATTGAAACAAAGTTATTACAGCCATTTAGATAATTTTTGCATGCATTTAGTTTTGAGTCTCTTGTTTGTCAATAACTTAATTTGCTAGATTTAGGTAAAAAAAGTTTTGGGTTTAACGTAGATCTGTTATAATTTTTATTATATCTTTGGGTTTTTGTTAATTTAAACTGAGTAGGAAAATTCAAGTCACGTTAACTTGCAGTTCACACAGTTGGTTTAAATTAATTAAAATAAAACTACTTGACATAAATTTATTTGTACCTTGGTAATAAGTTACACTACGTAGGTGTTATTACACGTCAATTATTACATAATAAAAGAAATTAGGATAATTATTACATGCTAAAAGAAATTAAGATAAAACAATCTGCAAATTTCAGTTCCAATTATTTAAAACTTATTATTACTAATCAAAAATGAGTGTCGATAAAAGTATGTGGATTCTCCGTGGCCCAAGTTCGGTAGTTCTGGCTATTAACATAACTCGACAAATGAAACCGATCTTCATCAGAGAAGAAAGTACGGTCCAAAACATCATTATTAAACTTTTCCCAAAGCGGGTGAAAACTGCACCCGCTTTGGGAAATCTGGTGGAAGGAGTTCTTGCAATAATGTGACCTTATATGGATGCATTTTCAATTTTTTGGTTAGTGCTTTATAGCAAGTACCAACAGACATATCTTACAAAAATGTATGGCACCGGTAACATAAATTTTAATTCCAATTTAAAATAGTATCCTTACCGGTCTAAGTAGACAATTTCTTCACTGATTGTGCTCCATCCGGGCACGTATATCATCAAGAACAGGTTCTATGAGCACAGCAGGCCTTCCAGTGGAATTTCCCTTACATATGCAATTTTTGTTTTTAAAGCGATTGATTAGCATATGTCTGTGATGGACAAATGTTTTGTACTCAACAAGATTGTCAGTCCTTTCGCTAAATTGGTCCATGCAACTTTAAAGTGAATATGACCAAGTTCCATCCTCATTACGAGTTGCACTTCCAAAATGTGTTATTATTATAAACGCATCTTGTTCCGCAGTGCATATTTTAAACGTTTTCTAAAAGTAAAAAAACAGTTTTATTTACGTGATCTCAATAACAAAAATGAATGCAACTTACCTTTAAAACTCCAAATATGCAAAGTACTCCTCAAAAGCTTGCAAAGTTTTTCGAAAATAATTTGATAAAGAAAATAAAAATTTTCCAAAAGAACTATCCACAAACCAAATAATGCCATTGCCAACAATGATCAGGTCTATTAGTCAAGTCAACTGTCAAACAGAACTTGCTGTGTTGCAAAGCCTAATTTTGCCTCAAAAAAAGTGTGTTCTTTTGACCACTAACCTGCATTGATTCTGTTTTTTCGGAATTTTAACATCTTAGGAGGTTACTATAATCGGTAGTTGTGATTTACACATTTTTCGCTTTGTTCGGAGCTTAGAAACTGGTAAATGGTCACAAAAAAAAATAAATGTAGGCAAAATTTATGAACTTTTTTCCATCTTGACAATATTTTTTTTCGAAAAAAGAAACCAAGCAGTGGAGCCACTATTACAAACCAAAATTGCATGGTCAAGTGGTTTACAGACATTAATGAAGGCTCTGTATATTTATTTCTGTAAATAACAAAAGTATTATATAAGATGCGACTTCGGTTTGACTTTTGCAATATTTTTAGATATTTTAATTTATATTTATAAAAACATATTTAAAAATACAAATGGATTTTTTAAAAAAATGAAAACATTTAGAAAATATTAGTAAAATAACACAGATGGTTACCGATTTTAAGAATACAAAAATGTAAAAAATTTTTAGTATCTTGATTAAGCCTTATTTTTAGTTTTAATTTTTTTTTTTTGTGCAGAATAATTACAACACAAAGTATTTATTTTGGTATTGGTGTCAACATTGTTGAAACAAGTTTAATATATATAAATTTGTTTTTATCTTGGGACAGTCCACGAAGGCCAAAACAACGGATCGTGGTTGCCTCAATGAAAGAAAGAGATACTTAATAAATAGGAGACTTAAAATATTAGGTTAGGAGAAAAAGAAAATACCACACTAGCTAGTTTTACATTCTAGACACAAAAATGTAAAAGAGCGCAAAAATTAGGAAGTTCGGGAATTTTTCAAATGGTCTTTAAAGAAATGAATAAGGGTGGCACTTAAGGTTACTCTATTGAAAGCTGCAAGATTACGTTTTGTAGGACAAGAGCCACAAAATTACCCATAACAAACTCAAATGTCCTTACAGCTCGCCGGTCGGCAAGTAAAGAAAGCTTTGTTGTGAGCATATTGTCATCAATAAAACAAATAGCACTTTAACCTTAAGGCGTTTGGCACTTATACGACTTGTCCATGATTAATATTTTTATGGGGTTGTCATGGATCTTAACAAAAGAAGACCTACAGCAACCTAACCTTACCCTAAAGTAGCTGAGAGCTACCTTTTACATACATACATATCCGAAATCAATGAAGGCCTTAAGTTCAGCTTTTGATTCAACCATCATACTATGCGATATGTTCTCCATGTTAAGCGCAGTAACCTATCAAATAGATAATATATTTACCATCACCTTTCAATATACAGGGTGCCACAGATTCGAGTGCATGCATGGGGATCTCGGAAACCGTTAGAGATACGAAGTCGGTTAAATTATGGCAAAGTTGTGTATTTGCGTAACCGACCATGTCCACTTTGGAAAGTTGCAAAATTTCGAGTACTTCCGGAGATATCCGGAAAAAACGAAATTTGCTGATTTCGTTTTTATTTTTTTCTGACGTTATTTAAAGAGATATGGAAAAACAAAAGACACTTTCTCATGGCCATTTTTAAGCTTTACAAAACAGCTTTGAGAGATTTTCCGTACGACGTTTCGTCTTCGTTAAACCATCATCAACTTTTTTTTTTAAATACGGACCTGTGTTTTTTATTTAGTTTCTTTAAACCCCTATTTATCCCAATTACAAAAATGTATAACACTTAATATTTATTAACAAATATGGAACGTCCCTATAAGAAATGATGTGCGTTCCTTGTCTAACTTATTGTCTTTAATGGAAAATATGTTTATTTAACAGAAAAATATTAAGTGTTATACATCATTGTAATTGGGATTATTACTGCTTCAAAAAAATGCAATAAACAATTAAGTGCCGTATTTAAAAAAGTAAAGTTGATGATGGTTTAAGGCAAACGAAACGTCGTGCGGAAAATCTCTCAACGCTGTTTTGTAGAGCTTAAAAAGTGGCCGTGAGAAAGTGTCTTTTGTTTTTCCATATCTCTTTAGATAACGTCAGAAAAAAATAAAAACGCAAATCAGCAAATTTCGGTTTTTTCCGAATATCTCCGGAAGTACTCGGAATTTTGCAACTTTTTAAAGTGGACATGGTTAGTGACGCAAATACACAACTTTGCCATAATTTAACCGACTTCGTATCTCTTACGGTTTCCGAGATCCCCATGCATGCACTCGAATCTGTGGCACCCTGTATAGTGTACATAGTTACCCAACAAGGATTACACAGGCCTCTTTTTTGACTCTACCTGCACATTTACTAAAAAAAAAAAAACAAATTATATGATTTTTTGCCGAATCCGAAAATAGTAATTTGAAAAACAATTAAACATTAAATAAAACTGCTGGTGGTTATTGTAAAGATTTTTAATTGGAATTTATTTATTTATTTATTTAACATGTCCTATTTTTTATGTGACCATATATCTTTTAATCCAGAATAATACACTTTTAATTCAAAAACGTCAAAATGCCTTGCCATTAACACCCGACAGACTGATTCTGATACCTGTTCACCCAGACAACTAAAAGGTCAAGTTATAAAATTATTTTTTATTTTAACAAAATAGAAAAAAATTAACGTTAAAAATGAGATATTTAGTAGAGGTCCATCGACGCATTGCCAAACTTTATTAGAAAAGTATTGAGAATAATTAAGAAACAAAAAAACAGATTTTTTAAGTGTTCCAAAAAAAATTAGGGGATATTGTTCTCAGAATTAGGAATCTATTTTAAAAAACAAAATCATAAACATATAGGCAAGAAAATATAAAAAATATATATAAAGATTCAAGTAATTTTCAATATTTTACGATAAATCCGATAAGTTCTATTTTGCACGCTGTATGAGAAGTAAAGTATGATTCAGGGCTCCAAAGGTTCAGTTGTGAAACAGTTCAAAAAACTCCAAAAAATTTGGCATTAAAAATAAAATACGTTTTTCGTTCAGTATATGATACAGGGACAAAAAAAACCTAGTTTTCGATTTGTTGCTTCGATGCCGTATACAATCAGAGAAATACAAATTACTGGGCAGCAGCTAACTTTCGTAAATATAAAATGATAAAGTTTCAAGGTAGAAGCTCACCTAATGTGTAGTGTGAAATGCTAGTTAATCAAATTTTGGACTACTATTTTATCGTGGCTCATTAACAGGTTAGTGACAACTTCCAATTCTTTAAAACAAGATCGAAGATCGAGAACGTCAAGCTTTTGGAGAGGTGGTGTTGTATTTAAATAGGCGTTATAGTAGGTAGATTAGCCCTAACGAAAAACTTTATTAGCCCTCCAATAGCTCAGTTATAACACCAATGGATACATTTTTACGGTGCCAGGTAGAATAAAAAAGGAGAACTATCGTTGGATAACCCTAAACGCAGCAACTTGAGGTGCGACTTATGCAGGAATTGAATACCATTTGACATGCTGCAAGGCAGGTGTATATTATTTGTTATCCTGCAAGACGTCGCTAAGTCATAACATCTGCATTAAAAGGTATTACAGGGAGAATTAAACTACACAAAAGGCATTTCTAGAGCAAACAAATATATATTTTTAATAATATACCGGAAGCATCTTAAAGCAACAAAAAATATTTTACATAATTTTTCATACTTTTTTACCCTTTTATTAAATATGCCATAAACTATTTTTTATAATGTGATACTTTTAATTTAATAATATAAAAAGTTGTTTTTTCTTGATTATTAAGTGGACAAACAAATACCTTATTAAAAGCCGATCAGCTCACAATCCATTTCGTATCGAGGTTCTGGTTAGTTCAAAGGATAGAGTTAGTTAAGCGCCCACCACATAATTTCTGTTACAGCATAGCGTTGCGTTATTGCAATTTAGCAAAAACTTTTCCTAAATGCTACTTAATCACCCTTCTTCTTCTTCTTCCCTGGGAGCCGTCTTGATTAACTACCGGAGGCAGCGCAGCCTCATGGGCTTTTTGTGCCTAATCTCCCATTGTCTTTTATATCAAGCCTCCCATTAGTCTTGTTCCTTCTACAAGTCTGTATAACCCCGAGACTGGTTGGTTAATATATTCCTGTGCTCTCATTTCCGGTTGCCTAAATAATGCCTGTCTTTTGTGATTTAATGCTTTACATTCGCACAGCATATGGTAGGCTGTTTCTTCACCTTCATCGCACATTCTGCAACTTGGGTCCCCATTGTATGAGCCTATCTTGTGTAGGTGTCCATCATGCCCTGTTAGCAACCCTACTGTTATTCGAAGTCTTTTTCTACTTTGTCTGAGTAGTTCTTCCTTCGTTTTTTTGGATGGGCCTCTTATGAAGCTTTTTCCATGTCTTTTTCTTCTGAGGTTTCCCCAGTATTCTTCGTGTTTGTTTCAGGGCAGGTTCTGGCCCAAGGTATGGTGTGGATGATCCCTGTCTCGCTAGCTCATCCGCTTTTTTGTTTCCTTCTATCCCCGAATGTCCTGGTACCCACAAGTGAGATACTCTGTTGCGTTCTCCCAGGACTTCCAGTTCTTTTTGGCATTCCCATGTCAGCTTGGACGTTACCTTGGGGTTTACTAGTGCCCCTAGTGACGCTTGGCTGTCTGTTATTATGCAGATCCGCTTATTTTTATAAGTCCTTCTGTTATTTTCTTTTGCACAGTGCAGTAAAGCATATACTTGCCTAATTCACTTCTAAATACGTAAGACGTTGCTAGTTACTCTCACAGATCTAAATATGCGTGTTTGTGTGTGTGTGTGTGTGTGTGTGTGTGTGTGTGTGTTGTGTGTGTGTGTGTGTGAGTGTGATAGCACTGGTTAAAACCAAATGGGCCTACGATTGTTTATAACGCTACTGTAACGACGTAACGGATTCGCTAAAGTTTTGGAAAATCTCACTACTATTAAAATAAATGTTTGACCGATATAACATTTAACTGGATAAAACAGGGGTATTATATTAAAAACATAAATCTCAGTATGTTTTCTTTGGGATACTCTCCTTACTACTTTTTGAAAAATGGGACCTCTTCGGTCCGGGTCCCGGGGTATAACGAAGTGAGCCTGCTCAGCCCTATTAACCCCTATGAACTTGCAGATCGCCTGCAACAAAAAAAAATGAGAAACCCCTCAGAAAACCCAAAAATAAAAAATAAAAATCTACGTTTCGGTGGCAAGTCGACTACCGTTGTAAAGATAAAACTAAAAGAAAAAAAATAAACTAAATTTTAAGAAATTTTGCTCTAAAAACTTAGGAAATTCTGATTACTTTTTACTTTTTCATTGTCATAAATGACATTAGGTTATTTCACTGGTTAATTTATAGTATTCAAAAAGACAAAAAAGGTGGTATGGTGTGTTAATTAATTTTAAGTTTACCTGAATTTGTGTCTGAATGTCTGTCTAATGTATGTTCTATGTTCTTTTATGGGTTTGGCTAATGGTCAATACATATGTTTGACCTTTGATTAAAAAATAAATGTGTTTTAAAACTTTTAAAATTTACTTAAAAATCGCCAAATAAATCCTTATGGTTAATTACTGGTGCAACGTAAAAGAAATCATCGACAGTGAGACATGGGACCAAAATGCAATTTAATAGCAATAACAAATAAAAAATATCTTGCGATATATTGTTAAGAAGATTATTTCAAGTTTTTGGCCATCTTTTAAAATATACAGAGTAAAATTTAAAGACGGACGGGCTTACCTTCAGCTTAAACCGAAAGTAGTATTTCGAAGAGTTTAAAAACAAGTGGCCTATTTTAAAAATAATATACGTATTCATCTTGAATTTTGGACTAAAATCTTTTATAGCAAAGCAGAGAAAGCTGTGTGCAATACTTCCTCTGTTACCCGGTATATTTTAATAATCCGTTTTTATACAAGGACTTACTTTTTTAATACCTATGCAAATCTATATTTATAGAGCAATCTTTGTTATGTATTATTTTTTTAAATGCTCCTTTTCTTTTGGGGGTTCACTTTTCCATGTGTTATTTTTTTAACAAGTTTACATGTTGCACGCTTATATATCTAAATCTTATAATTAAAATTTTGTATTGTTTCTTTCATAACTTATACTTCCTCCAATTGTAAATCACATTAACACGCGCTATATTTTGCTGTTGTGTTTTATGGTTGCGGAAACAAAATCACGTTTAGTTCATGTCGGCAATTTTACTTGTCATGATCAAACAAAAGAAAATATCAGCTTGTTTCTCTCGTGTAAATAATGTTTGCCAGTTTTAATAATACAATAATATTGCACTGATTTAAGCAATTAATTTATCTGTATTTATTATCTATGTTCGTTCTGATCTTAATTAAATACACAGGGTACTATGGAAATACTCTATATTAAAACGCTAATATTCCTATATGAAAACAAATTAAATAAAAATATTGATAATATCGCGGACAACTTTAAATATATTTGACATAAAAATTGTAAATTTTGTGCTACCTTTCTAAATTTTAATGCTTTTTTGTTGTGCACAATTGCCATATCTTAATATCATTTTTAGGCACCTTTTTACAAATAAATGCCTTTTAATATCACGTAAATACACAGAATTTGCTCGCTATTAAGTTCTGGCTACAAGCAATATTGGATTTGATAATATTATTTTTTTATTAAGCCCTTTATTTCACACGAATTTATTATGAAATTATTACTATATTTATTATAAGACATATAAAACATACTACAAGTGATTCAGTATAGCTTATCTTTTTTTGGCACAAGAACCGAATTACTAACAATAAGCGAAAGATACTTTACAACTACCTTCATTTGTTCTGTAATATATACATATATATATATATATATATATATATATATATATATATATATATATATATATATATATATATATATATATATAATATATATATATATATATATATATATAATACTTTATTAAAACAGCTATAATTTTATCACGGTTTTTAAGTTAAATTTTTAATAGAAAACAATAATGTTCCAACCAAAACAATACTCAACAAAGTCAACGTTCTGGTCCAGCATTCAGTTAATTTTCGCGCTTTGTTGCAAAAAAAAATCAACAGAAGCATTTAAGCCGATGCTGATGCAGGGCAATATACTAGTAAAATATTTTTGTATATTATCTGGTAAACTACAACTACTACAGAACAACATCGCATGCAAGTTGGAACTTAGTCTTGAACCACGCGGAATAAAAGCAAAATTTAGAAATGAAACAAAATCGGCGTTAAAGCTTATCTGACTAAAATAAACATTTCTGACATTTTTGAGTAAAATAAGTCATCATTTTGCAGTGACTTTTTTGATGCACTTTTTTAAATTAAGCAAAAGTTAGTGTTCAATTTTAAACAACTTAAATGTTGTGTAACGCGTGTCTTCCCTGTAGGCTGGTAAATTTCTTTCTCTACTTAGTAGGTAGGTATCTAGTTGTCTTGCCTACAGATAGATCAATTTCTTCTTTTAACGCCAATGTCTTCCCCTTTGTCGTTGTATAGGACTTTTTTTTGTATATGTTTTTCCCGTTGCTAGGTGACCCTGTTATTTGTCTTTGTTAGAAATCCATGTCTATTATTTCTTTTTAAGGAATTATTGGATAATTTTGTTGGGGGTAGTTTTTTCTTTCGATTATTTACTTTAAAATTTTTAATTGAATCTTTAGAAATACATTCTTAGTTTATACTTGTACAAAATACGCGAGTCATATAGGATATTTTTTAAAGGTATGTATTTTTTATGTTTTCTTTCTAGTATTTTTCCGATATTCTGATAGCCTTTTAAAAAGTTTTTTTTTAATTTGTAAATACGTCATTTCATGTTGGGTTTCCCATCTTCTTATAATTATTCAAAGTAGGCCCAATTTAATATTTTTTTTATTCGTCCCCGCCCGTATGTTTGCTACTTTTTACATAATCTAGTTCTTTGCATAAGAGAAAAGTATGCTTGTTGCCTTTTTGTTGCGACTAGCAGGTCGCAATCGATTGTATATGGTATACTAACTAAATTTATGTTAAATATTTTTATCTTTTGTAGTCCCTGGTCAAGTTGTCTTTTGTTTCTTCTAACTGCCTTTGGTGGCTCGAGTTGTCATCTGGCTGTCCGGCTGTTTAACTCTTGTAGTCGTTCTTCAGATGTCCTGATATAGGTATCTAGGTTTGTTCTATGGTTATTTAACTGTTTGACCGTTGGGATTGTCCCTTGGATATCCCAAGTATCTTTAGTCAGTTAAGGTGGCCGTCTGGATGCGCTGGCGCAGGCGTTTTAGATACTAATATTTTACAATTTTGTGTTCCACCAAGTGCTGCCCCGGTGCGTAGAAATGTATAACCGAAAAAATGTCAACAATTTCAACTAAAAATAAATGCGAATATGTTCTGAAGTACAGAGACTTATTTCGCCCAAAAGCTGAAACAATTTAATAAAATTTAAGGGTCATTCTTCAATATTTTACAATTTTAAATTAAAATTCGCCATAATAAGAATTTTGACTAAGTATATTATAAAACAAATTAGCCACTTTTGGATTTTATTGGTAAAATTTAAAAATAATAGTATGCAAAATTTAAAAAATTATTAAAAAATTTGAATGTTTGTTCACTCATGTAACTAAAATGTTGCGATATAGAAATTGACAAAAATATTTTACCGCCCTATTATGTTAAAGTACCACCGATTTTTATTATAAAAAATAGTGTGGTAGAGCAAGTACATAGAAAAAATTTAAAAATCAGAAAATGAAAGTTTAGAAATTCAATGAAATGGAAAAACAAATAGGTATCATAGGTATAAAAAGCAAAAAGGATATCCTTTGTTTAACCCGCCTTGTAGTTTAAGTATTATGAATGTTTCTGCGGGAATTCGTAGCAAAAAAGGTGGTACTTTTATCAAAACTAATAAGGCGACCGATGGCGACGGTTAGCGCTGACATCGGACGAATAAATAAAATGTATGATCAAGTACAATGTAGAGGTAATAGACTGCTATAGGAGCGTTTAAATTAGTGCGAACACGAGCGAACGAACGAACGAATGAATTCGTTCGTGCCCCCTCGTTCGCAAACGATCCGTGAAACTCATCTTTCGTCGGAAACAGATGACGACGTTATAATTAGCGCTGCCAGTTTTGTAGTTATAGCGGGCCTTTCGCAAAAACGTAAAAAAATAAAAGAAAATGGTGTTTTAATTTGTTAAAGAGAAGAAACCATACAGGGAGCCAAGCTTTGTTAATGGATTTAACAAGCGATAACTTGGGCCAAAAACAAACTTTTTGTAGAATGTCTGTGACAGATTTTTGCGTTCTCGCCTGAATGATGCAAGAAGCGAATTTATTTTCATCCAATCCAACTTAATTCTGAAGAAATGTCTCCTTAAAATTAACTTTTTAGTTTTTTTAGGTATTTTTGACTGTTTTAAAATATTGTTAAATTAGTTTTAAGCAACGAAATTTTTATTTGCTTTTATTAACGGAGATAGATACATTTATCTCCAAAACGTCAAACCTTTATTTTTAATAAAATACTTGTAAAACGAAAAAAAAAATGTAGTTGTTATACCCAAATAACTTAGTCTCGCAACAAAAATAATTATTTTAATATGGCGTACACAAGGCAGTTTTAAAATGTACATCTTTTCTTTTACTGGAGAATGTCCCACTATAAATATTTGGCTATTACCCGAGACGAGAAGAGCGATTATCCTTTTGTCCTCTTTTTTACCTTGTGATGCTCGTCGCATCTATTTGTCTTTGTTTACATTATGGAATGACAGAGTATGCAATACCTGGCTTTTGAGATTCGAATGTACCTATTAGAATATAGGATAACAATTGGTGTTCTGGATTTCAAATGGCCATTCCGATTCCGAATAACGACAGTTTTGTTTATATTTCAAACATGCTTTGTTTAGTTAAAGGTGTAAATATTTATGGAATGTAATTGGTGCATTTTGTTGTTACGTTTTGTGTTCTTATGAACTGTAGACATTAAAAGACGATGTAAAAGTGGTTATAAGGAAATACAAAACTAAAATGACTCAAGAGTTTAGGCCTGCTTAGGGTATTTTATACCCAAAGATGACAAAAGGTAAGTACAAATTTAATTCGCATTATTTTTTAAAATTATATTTCATCGCGGATACAACTTTCAAAGTAACTGCCAATTTTAAACTTGACATTTCATTGTCGTTGCCGTTTCACTGCCGCCCAAGTCTAACTTGCGAACGGGAACTGCAACAGCAGCACAAACGAAATTAAAGTTTATGGTTTGACTAAACCACCCTGAAACTGGCCAATAATTGATTTAAAAATATTTAGGTTTGACAAAGAGATATTTTAATTCATTTTAGCACAGAACTATGCAATAATTGTTAAGCCCCAGTACATATCTTTTCTGTTGAAAGGTTTTTACTTGACTGGTTAAATTTCTATATATTTACCTATATTTATTTATATTTCATAAAAAAATTGACACAAATTGTTAAGGATAAGTTAATACACTAGCATTACGTAAAGTTATCATGGTGAATAGATTATGATGAATAAATGACATAATTCTCTCCATAGATCCTATTACAATTATTATTTTTATTTCATTACCAAAATCTTTTACAAATACTTTTTCATGCCATAAAAATGTATCAAGTAGAGATCGAACGCTGTTAGAACAACACCTATACGTCACGGTTTATACTGGTTTGCCATATGAGACCGTGACGTATCGTGTTGTTCTTAACTTCAATCTCTACCATTGCTATTTCACCTCTTTAATTATATTTATGCAAAAATATTATTTACATATTTTATTTTCTTTAGATGTTAAGAATGACATAAGGCTTGCTTAATTAGTTTTGATTTGATTCCAAAAATGTTTACCGGATATATAATGTCTGTGGTTGTTGAGTAAAATCTTGTTTGCCACCTTACAGCTGTACCACTATTGGTAGGTGTTGGTAAGTATTTTTGCATATTTAAAGCTTATCAGTAAACTCAAAGACGGATTCAGAGGGGCGAATGGGGCGATTGTGCCCCCTTCATCGAAAAAAAGGGAAAAAACAAACGAGTTAAAAATGGAAGAACATAACTGTTGTTATGTTAATTAGAACTTATTAATCGACAACTTTTATATTGCCTATTGTTTTAGGTTAGGCAAAGTTATTTGTAAAAATAATGGTTGCTATAAATACGTGGCCTACTGTAATTTGTAATTTACAAGAGGAGCCAGACAGGTGGCTAACCTGGACGAGACGCCCGGACCTCTTAACATTGGGGCGTATTTCATAGAATACCCCCAAAACCCTGGTTAACCTGCCTAAGGCCGCCTCCCCCCAAAATTTTCCCAATCCGCCCTTGAGTACACTTTAAAAACATTAGATTGTGTGATTTTTAGTGTTAGTTAAATTTTTTTATATTATCTATAAAACTTAATATTTAAATAATATGTTAATCTATAAACCAAAGGGAATAAAGTGCCTTTTAAAGGAAAATATAACAATTTAATACAATTCAATTACAATTTTTTTATTTATTTTTATTTTATTAAACAAATGCATCATTTAGAATAATATCTGTCATAATCATTAAAAAATTATAGGGGTTTAATTTAAAAAAAAAAAATAAAATAAAATCATGATCACTCATTCATTTTTTTTTTGACCGTAAAAAATTTTGGCAAAGGTAGGCTAAGAATATTTTCCCCTTTCCCCCCATGTATCAATAAATTTTTTTTTTGAAGGGAAAAAAAAAGAAAACCAAAATCGTTTAATCCCCTAGTAAACTATAAAAATTAAAAAAAGGACATAGGTCAATACTAATATTTTCACTTTGATATTTTAGGATTTAAACCGAGTCGGACTTTAAAAAGGCCAGGAGGTTTATGTGCTGAAATGACTAAAAAAAAAAAGAGAAGATAATTCAAAACCAAACCCCCAAATAAGTTGCATTTTTTAAGATCCCCCTTTTATTATCGAGATTAAAATAAACGGGGGGTTTTATGAGCAAACAAAACCCCAAAAAGAAAACAACCTTTTTAAGACTAGCTTCAGTTCGCTTTAGAAGATGACACATTTTGTAATTGGTTATATCAAAAATAAAACTTAAAAGTAAATTTTTTTTGTGGGTGTCCCACAACGAACTCGCTTGACAGGCAAGTTTTAAAAAATTTTAAAGGGTTTACTAACGTGATAGTGACAACTGGGTTTAAAAATTTTTTTCAAGTTGTGACACTTCCGATTACCCCAAAAATAGGTGTCAATATTTTTTTAAAAAAAACCCCCCTATATTATTTTATCTTTGATTTCTACACAAGATTTTAGGCAAATTTCATTATCATATGCTATACCTAAATCTAAGCTTTTTGACATATTTAATTTTTTTACATCAAAACTGATGTTTACATCCTTTTTCAAGGAGTTTTAAGTATTCTCATAACTTATTACAAAGGGTGTTCAAGAAATAGGATTAAAAATGAAATTTAAAAAATTGCCAAAAATTTTGTTTTAAGGAAAACCCCCCCAATTTTTTTAAATTTTTTATCTATATTTTATCTTATATTTGCGTTTGTGGGTTGTCCATTACGAAAATTTTTGGATTTGATATTTGCCACTTTAATATTTTTCATGGCGACTCCAAATATAAAAAAAAAAATTTCCCCTATAAAATGTCACCGTCATAATCCAACTAAGAGTAAAATATTTTAACCAAATAGATATAACAAACATCAAATCAAACGCCATATAAAAATATTAAACTATGTAATAATTTACCAAAAACTAAACATTTTCGGAATAGGCATCCTTATACAAACTTGCCCTTATTTTAATGCTAAAAAGATTATTAAAAAAATTGGGGAAAAAAAAAAATGTTTTTTTTCTTTTTTTTAATTTTTTTTCAATCTTGTTTTTTTAAAAAATATAAGTTATTAAAAAATTTTTAAAAAAAATTAAAGTAGGGGTTTTTTTAACAATAAATCAAACTCAGATTAAATAACGGCCCCTGCAAAAATTTTGTACAAAACTTAAAATGTCAAAAAGTTTAGATTTAGGTAGAGGACATAAAACTTTTTTAGAATCTAAAAATGAAATAATATGCAATTGTTCGGCACATGAGTAGACATACATAAATCTGAATGGTGGGGCCGTCTGCTATGTGGTCCACTCAGATATTTTTTAAATTGGCCCTAAGATTTTTTGTTAATTTTTTTTAATTTTAATTTTCTGATTCGAATAAAATAACTTTTTTTAAAAAACGAAAGTGACAACATTTTTATTTTATTTTAATCTAGACTAATACTAGAATCATAAATTTCAATGATTGGGGCCCATGACAGCCACAAAGGAAAAAATCCCATCTTGAAAAGTTGACAAATAACTCTTCTGTTTTTAAGAAATTGTGGTTATTGCATATTGTTCGAAAGGGCATGAATTGAAGATGTTTTTGACTATTTAGAAATACTGATCATTTCTAGTTTTTTTTTTTTTGGCTTTAGGTTTATTGTTTACCTCTTTTTGTGGTTTGAGGGCCCATATTTTTTTTTTTAGCTGTCATGGGCCCCAAAATTAATTTGTATGATTCTAGTATTAGCTTAGATTGAAATGAAAAAAAAATTGGCAGTTTCATTATTTTTAAAAAAATTTTTTCATAGATATTGGAAAATAAAAATTTTGGAAAAAAAAAAATTTTAAACCCCCGGGTTTAAAAATTTTTGGATGGCCCCCCTAGCAGATTTACGTTCTACTCATGGGGTGTTTTTTTTAAAAAGCAGGAACCACCTAACAACCACCCTGGAAAAATTTTTTTTTTTGCCCCCCGCGTTGTAAATCTTCAAAAAATTTCCCCAAAAACACTTTTCAAGAAATCGCCCAGTTTGTGATCGTGGGGGACCAAAAAAAAATTAAAATATTTTTGTATGTGTTTTTTAAATAAAAAATGAGTTTATCATATTTTATTGTTTATTTGTTTTTTATTCCAAATATGTTAAAAATGTAAAAAACAAATGTCATTACAGACTTAAATACTGAAATAACCCGAGTTATAGAAATTTTAAAACTACGCCTTTAAAGCCAAAATTTTTAAAAACCGTGTAATGAACATTAATTACACGACTTATAATACTGATGCCATTGACTAAAAACCGTTAACAAATAAATCAATTGAAGTTTATAAAAATTGTGTCGAAACCCCAGATATACCTACTAGGGGCAGCCTTGACATTCCGCACGCGAACAACCGCGAGGAAAAGAAAATCACCCTTTCTCTTCGCCCCAACGGTTTTGCCGATAAGGAGGTTTCAAAAAACCGGGGGGGAAAAAAAATATTTATTTTTTTCTCTTGCACCTTGTTCCCCTGTCAAGGTTTTTAGTATGTATATGCTCAAGTAAAAAAATGTCAACCATTACGTAATAAGTTTGCACTAATGCATTCGTGTCCTTTTTTAAACCCAATGAAAATAATAAAGGAAAGGTACACTAAGTAAGCACTCGTTTTACCCATGGTTTTTTTTTTAGTGCTTGGGGGGGGCAACGCAGTCGAAGTTATGCCAATAAAAATGTATGATTTACTACACTGCAGACAGAGCTGTAAAATTGAAGTAAAAAATAATATTTTATTTTAAATTTTTTCTTCAAATTTTTTTAGGGGTACTTGTACTTTCTTGATTGGTTTTTTTGAAAATACTTGGATTTTACTTGTTTGACCAATAAATTTTAAATATTTATTTAAGTAAGTATTACGATGTACTTGAAGAAAAAAATACTTTTAAAAAAATACTTCAAGTATATAAAAAGTAGTTGAATAAAAACAATACTTAAAGTAAATAAAAAAGTTAAGAAAAAAACAACCAAGTACTCAATTTACAATATTTCCACTAAAAAATGAAAACGACATCAAAATTAAGTTAGGTTGTTCTCACTTGATTTTGTGTTGAGGGGAAATTTAAAAATTTCCCAAAAATGGGTTTTTGGGGACAATGCTGTACCCATATGAAAACCTCGCTTTTGACAGATAAAGAACGGGGGCCAACCCCAAACCCCCTTACCACAAAAAAACCATTTTGGAAAAAAAAAAATTTTTCCCTTTAAAAATTTTAAAAGGCCCAGCGCTCACCCAGTACGGCATTGTAGGCCTGTTCCCAAAATTTCATACGAAATTTTACATTATTTCGGACATCGGATGCATAAGACCCCCATTTAAAAAAGGACTTTTGCAACCCTACTACCTACTACTTTTTTTCCCCAACTATAGTTTTTCCATGGCCTATTTTCCCCAAGACGTAGCGCTCAGTCCTTAAAGCTTTTAGGGTTAGAAAACCCCGTTTTGAGGAATAAACCCTCTAACTTCCAAAAAATACTACTCAAGTATAATTTGTTTTACTTGAAGTACTTTTAATTAGTTCAAGTATTTTTTACCAAGTATTTTGGTTTCTTCTAGTACTTTGTTTTTTAAGTCCTTTGTTTTATTCAAGTACTTTGTTTTACTTAAGTATTTTGGTTTATATTTTTATTTACTTCAAACAAACTTGGGTTTTCAAGTACTTTTTTTTTTTGAAAATGCAAGTACATTTTTTAAGTCTTTTTCTTGACAATAATTTTTAAAAAAAAAAAATTATATTGTTTGGTTTTTTGGATTTGCAGTCTGTGAAGTGAGCGTTGGAATATTTTTTATTTTTTTGGGTTACCCAGTGGGAGTCGGGAGATAAATATTGGTTGGGGTTTTGGGGTTTTTTTTTTTTTTCCCCTTTTCAAAAGGGGGTTTTAGTTTTTTTAAAGCATTTCGTTTTTTTTATCGTATTCCTTGGTCGTAAAAATCATTTATCTGGGTGTTGAAAAGTTTAAAAAGGGCAAAATTTAAAAAGCGTTAAAAATTTTTTCCCTGATGTGCCATCATTAAAAACCAATTTTAAAATTTTTTAGTTTTTTGGGGATGGAAAAATAAAACCCAGTCCTGTCCCCTTTTTAAGTGTACTTTTTTTTAACTATCCTTTAAAAACCCTCCCCTTTTAAAAAATGAAAAAGGGGCAAAAATTAAAATTCCCAAAAAAAACCCTATTAAGAAAAAATGGATAATAAAACGTATTATTTTTGTTACCTGGTTACTACTAAATTTTTTAAATCACAGTAAAAAAAAAAAATCAAATAAATTTCTTATACCGAAAATATTCAATTTTAACTACCGAAAAATCCCCAATCAATTTTTTGGTTTTAAAAAATTTTTTTTAAAGCATTAAAACTTTTTTTTTAATTTATCTTTTAAAAAAAGATACATGTCTCATTTTTAAAATAAGGGTCCTTTATTTATTTTGCCAAGTTTTGGAGTCAGGTAGTCTGAAAGACAGTAATGTTCTTATGGAGATTTAACATGGCGAAACGGCCACCTTAACTTTTGCTAGTTAAATCGTAATGAGATTTCCTAGCGAGCTTAAATAGATAGTTCATGTTTTCGTACTTCTAAATGAGGGTTAAAAGGCTTTTTCCAATTGTCACTTATGCAAAAAATATTTTTACAAATATTTATTTCTTTATATTTCTGTCACTATTTTAAAATAAAAAGAAATTGGACATATTTTAAATTACTATATGCAATGACCACAATTGGATATCCAGAGCAGTACAAGCAATATCTTTTAACGAATTTTATTTTTGCGCTTTTGTTTCAGTTTATTTTTTATTAAATATTTATCAAATTCATTGAACCGTTAAATTAAAACGGTAACATTTCTCTAAAGGACGGTGAAAATTAGTAAAATAGCAATACCGATATAAAAATATTTTTAACGAACAATTTCGATAGTAAATAATTCTGGTACCTAAGTTTTAATAGTAATAGTAATAGTAATAGTAGGAGATAGTATGTTTAGCTTAGTTAATTGCGCGGAAAATATTACCATAAGTACGTTTTTACTGCAAGCCTAATCATTAGACGGAAATTGTTTTATTTTAAATAATTTTTAAAAATTCAGGGGTGTCGACGGACCTCCCCTGACCCCCCTTGGCCGGCCTTGATCACAATTATTCATCTAAAATTTTTTTTAAATTCCTTCAAAACGTACCGGAAATTTTTTTTCGCGCAATTAACTAAGCTGAACATACTGTCTCCTAAAATGAATTTTTTTGCAACTGCATAATTTGTTAATAATATTTTAAATAATTCGTTTTAATATTTAGTTACGGTAGCAAGTTAAAAATATAACACTTGCACCGTAACAAAACCCAAAAAAACAATTATTTAAATTTTTTAAAAAAAGATTAAAAAAAATGAATCTTAAAAAAGTATGTTTAGTTAGTTAATTGCGAAAAAAAATATTCCCAAAAAGTACGTTTTTACTGAAGCTTAAAAATTTTTTTCGATGTAATTTGTAATAAGGGGCCTGGGGGACGGGGTCGTCCCCCCCCTAATTTTAAAAAATTACAAAAAAAACAATTTCCGTCAAATTTTTCCTTTTGCAGTAAAAATTTTTGGGGTTTTTTTTCCCAATTAACAAAATTTTCGTCTTCTAAAATTTTTTTTGCAACTGCAATTTGTTAATAATATTTTAAATAATTCGTTTTAAGGTTTAGTTACGGTAGCAAGTAAGTTATATTGTTAACTTGCTACCGTAACTAAATATTAAAACAATTTTAAAAAAATTTTTTAAGTTCAAAAAAAATTTTTGGAGACATATGTTAGCAGTTAAAATTGCGTAAAAAAAACTTCGTTTTTAACAAGCCAAAAAAAAAAGTGTAATAAACAAGGGGGCCCGGGGGTCGGAAAAGTCCGTCCCCCCCCTAATTTTAAAATTATTTAAAAAAAAAATTCCGTCTAATAACGCTTGCAGTAAAAACGTACTTATGGTAATATTTTTCGCGCAATTAACTAAGCTAAACATACTGTCTCCTAAAATTCATTTTTTTGCAACTGCATAATTTGTTAATAATATTTTAAATAATTCGTTTTAATATTAAGTTACAGTAGCAAGTTAACAATATACTCGGGGACAAAAATACTGAATAATCTTTAAATTTTCCATAAAATGCAATACTAATTGTCTGTACCAAAAATATTTATATTACCACTTAGAAATGATCAGACAATGTGACTAAAATGTAAAGTATTAAAAGAGGACTATCTCACAGTTTTGTATTATTAAAACATTTGTTGTGTTACTTATAAACCCTACAGAGTGTAGAAAAATACACAACTGTGAGATTGTCCTTTTTAACCCCCCCCTTTTGATTTTTAAGTGGTAATAAAATTTTTTTAAAGTTTGTTGCGTTTTAGGGCAAACTTCTTTTTTTTTTCCATGGGTATATACAGGGGTCCCAAAAATGGGGCACAGACAAAACAGATTCCTTAGGTGAAAATAATGCAATTAAGTAAACTTGCCTTATCCCAAAGTTGATAATAACTAAGATACAGGGTGTCAAACTTTAAATTTTTTTTTTGTTTTTTTTAAATTTTTTTAAACCACAAAGGTTTTGGGTTCTTTGAGGCAAAAAAATTAAATGCCCCCATTTGATGTAGTTGATAGAAGGAAATACGGCCTACCCCACTTGTTTTAAAAAATAACTTTTTTTAAAATATATTGACATGTTTTTTAAAAAAAAAAAAAAAATTTCTTGGAAAATGTATATCTATTTGGGTTTGGGCAACTTTTTTCGAGATAAATGATTTTTTAAAAGGCCCCGCAATTTTTCTATGCAAAATGGTTTTGGACAATTTTTTTAAACTTTGCGTAATATTTTCCGCGATCAAAATTCTCCCCCAAAAAAAACCCCCAAACCCTCAAATGTCACTAGGAAAATTTGGGTTTTTGGGTGATTTTTGAAGGGGATTTTGGGTTTTTTCCCTGAAGACTTTTCAGCGTGTTGAAAACCTTTTTTTAAAGTGGCTGCTCCCCGGGGGTCCTAAAATAAAAAATCCCCAAAAAAAATTGCTTCTAGAACCCAAAAAGAACATTTTAAAGATCGAAATTTTTTTTTAAAAAACAGATCAATATCCAAAGCAAAAGTTTACCATAAAAAAATGGGGTGACCGTACAACACGGAGGGTTTCTTTCTCCCTTAAAAAAAACCCCCATATCTCCAATTTATACCGCTATGTCATTTAGGTAAGAAATTATTGTATCTTAGTTATTATCAACTTTGGAATAAGGCAAATTTACGTTAATTGCATTATTTCGACCTAAAGAATCTGCTGTTGCTCTGTGTCCCATTACTTCTGAGACACCCTGTATAAGAGAATTTTAACAAAAACGAAACATTTGTACTATGTTAATAAAAACTGGTGTTTGCCTAATTTACCTAAAAAATAATTAATGCAGCATATTCTTATTGTTTATTTTAAAGATTTTATTTAAAGTTTATCTTTAGCTAACCATAAGTGAAAAAGGTTTTTGGTGAAAGGGATCATCATACCGTCATCATACAGTTTTTATTAGGGTTACGCAGAAATTATTTTATCAGGGAAATCCTGCAATCCGGTTAAATTGGTCGACCGCGACTCGTCCCACTTTACGTCCTGCACGATAACAATGTTTAATTAGTGGACAAAATGGGGATAACTGTTACCGCTAAATTTAAGTAGGACGATTATGAAGATTCTCTAGATATCGGTGGATTCAGCATACATGAACTACAGGGAGTGCCAATACAACCAATGCAGGGTTGCCACTTTATGTTTTTATATTAAGGCTTGGGTAATAATTTGATAAGAATTGTCCAGTTTTTTAAAATTTTTATTTTAGGTATTTTATAGCTAGACATATAGACTAAAAGAACTTGGTTTTAGCGGAAAAACCTGTTCATGTATCATATAGTCGAGAATGACCAAGTACTAATATACTGTGGGTATCTAAATTGAAGTAAAAGGCAGTTTGTTTATACAGAATCTCGCAGGATATCAGGTGATGCGTGAAATGTTTTTTTGTCTAACCCCATTGGGAAATATAAAGAAATAATTTATATATTTATATTTTTAAGCAGAAGCCATAAAGACACATACTACAAAAGAAGGGGTCTGTATCAGCTCGTTGACAGAAAAAAAAAGTTTTTTCTTTGCAGGCTCCAATTTGGGATATTTATTGAGTGTATAAATTAAAAGCAGAAAATTATTTTTTAGTGTGGAGGAAAAATAAAACCATTTTAGGTGCAGTTGTGGTTAGTTGTGGTTGTCACTCTCGACAGTAAAGTCGTTCGATTAACTGATTCCTTGT
>JAHBCN010007613.1:0-42769 GCA_019359885.1 Listronotus oregonensis | reverse complement strand
TTAAAAAAAATTTAAAAAAAATCGAAAATCCCAACTAGGACATAATGAAAGACCCCACAAATCCCCATAAGAAAATTTATAAGCAGTTAGATATCTGCATTTTGAAGATGTTCCTTTAAATGAAGTAACAGAGATTTACTTTCAACAAGATGGCGCTCCTACGCATAACACTCTTCTTATAAGATATTATTTCCATACTCACTTTAAAAACCGTTGGATGGGATCACATGGACCTATAAGGAGGCCACCACAATCCCCAGATTTAACACCTCCAGGTTTTTTTGGGAGTGTGGAAAAAAGAAATTTATAAAGCCAATAAATTAATTAAAAATTCATAAGGCCTTTGTTATAATAAAATCATAACACATCATATATGAGACATACACCAGAGAAGCTTTCGAACATTTGTGATAATTCCCATTATTTTTTTCCTTAATCTGATTTATTTTATTTTCTTTAAAAGTATCCATAGTTTTTTAATTTACGTTCTTGTGCCAACTATTACTTCTACTATTTGTATGTTAAAATATATTGACTAATGTCTTTCCAGGTACAATGTCAACATAGTTTCGTTTCTAGGATATTAGCATTTGTTTCATAGCCTACTGTGGTTTGAAGTAATAAAGTTAAATAATTGGTATGGTGTGTTATTTTTTTGAAAAAAGAATTTAGTATGATATATATTCTTAGATTAAAATATACAGGGTGTTCCATTAAAAAATGAGGTTAGGTCTGATAACTCTTTTACCTAACTCCGTATACGAATTCTGAAAGATTCAGATTATTTAACAATCATTATAAAGAAACTTTTGTATGAAATGTTTTTATGTATCTCTTGTAACTAACAAAATATGGGGTCATTCTGAAATTGACAATGTTTTTAATTTCCCTGGTATCTCTTAAGCGAGTGAAAATTTTCTTATTTTGATTTTACAATTTTAAGTTTGATCCAAAAAAGAGTATATGATGCCCATATTACTTTTTTATAGCACTAATAATTACGGAGATACCGTATAAAGGGGTCGCAAATGGAACACCCTAGATTTTTGTTCTATTTTTTCCGAGTGTGTTGAACATGCATTATTTTAATTTTATCTTGTCTATAAAAATTAATAATATAAACCAAGGTAAACTACAAACATACACAGAGTAATAAATAAAATATAAAATATGCATAATTGCATAGATTATTACAATACTTGTTTAACTTGATCCTTTTAAGAATTTGGAATTTCATAATAAAGAATTTATGAATTGTTTACTTAAAACCGGTATATATACTTTGAAAAGACGGTCCATATCTTTAAACAATCAGTGATTTTAAATTTGCATGGTATTGTTGATAAACTTTTAATATAATAATAATATTACCACTTTAATTTTTGAGATTTTGGCAACATTGTCTGTTTAAACTTATGTTTATCATAGGTAATATCATAAATGGTCAGATTTGGCCGGATATTCACAAAAGCGTAGCTTGAGTGATTTTGAGAAACGAGTTAAATTTTGAATTATTCAAAACCCGGCAGAAAATATCGAGCACAAAATCTAAGTACGAATGGGTTTTTGGTAAGAAATTGCAAATAAAAAAGTTAAAGGAAAAAATTGCCTACGACCACTGATGAATCAGTGTGTAGTTAGGCAACACATTATCTTTTATGAGGCCGGAGACCGTTTTCTGGGCAACTGCGCGGCCCTATGAAACCTATATGCCTGTACTATCAACCCTTTCGTCTCATCAACCCTCCTTCCAAGCGAATTTTATGTTTCGTTGTGGTTTGGTCATTTTCGTTGTGGTTTGCGCCGTATTAATTTAGATTGTTTAGCTTTGTGTGATTATATTTTGTAGTTGCAGAAGTTTTTAGGTGCTTCTTATGAGGCGCAGCGTTAGGTAACCAAATAAATAATAATATATCAATTATGAATAATAGAACATGAAAATTTTATAGAATATAGCTGTGAGAAAAGTAAGGCAATCTTAATCATCTTTTAGATGAATACCACAATGTTTGTGTATTTCTGTGGATCATTAAAAAGAAATAAGGTTTACATTTTGGTACTCTTATATCATTTAATAATTTAGTACATTCTTTTAAAAGATCAAAATTATCAATTACCTGGGCAGACAGGTAAATTTTAATATTTACAGGTCCTTTTTATTGAATCAAAGAAAGTAAAATTTTATGTTAAAGTTCTTGTTTGCTTTTTCTATATTGAATTTGTTTAAAAATTAGATATTCGATTTCTCAATTTTTTATGTAAAAAATTCTATACTTGTTAAATTTGTTTATGTTACCTGCATGAGGTGACACTATTTAATTGTACTTTTATACAAATTATAAATTTATTAAATAATGTATGACTCTAAAACATAAATAATCAGTTTAAATTATGGCAAGTTTTTATTTTTCCTGACTCTTGCCGATTTCGATGATTTTTTGCATACAGAGGCGCTGGTTACAAATCTAAAGTAACTTTTTTTCGACGTTTTATTTTTTACATATCAATCCGTAAATACGACAATTAGATTAAACTCATTTACACTATCTTGCCCTTCTTTTATCACAAAATTGGTACATGAAACTGTCATACATTGTTTGAAATTTATTTAAAAAAATCGTGTTTTCATTTATTCTACTAAGATTTTTGATAAAAATGCAAAACTCCCAAAAATATCGACCATTGAAATAGGAGGCTGTAAAGTGGCGCCACCTATTCTTTCCATAGTTAATCAGATGATATAAAATCCAATATTACACAATAATTTTAAATATTCTATAATAGTATCGTTTAGCAACCAGCAATTTTGTGCAAAAAAAACAGTGAATGTATAGGTAGTTTGAATTTGACATTTGATAGTGTCAACTTCATAGATAGTAATAAAGAATTTTGGAAGTCCGGACCTGACCTACTATTCATTGCGCAAACTCCGCGGGGCCGATTCCCGTATTCCCACTGCCCTGCACGCCCACATAATTTTGTTCTACAGCATTGGCCTTCCATATACCTTTAAACTTTCTTGGTTAAAACGCATTCTAATTTTTTTTTAATATTTCCATAATTTTCAATATTTCTGAGACATATTCGGAAATTTTTAATATTTCCAAGAGAATTTCGGGAATTTTCAATATTTCCATTTCAATAAAAATATTTCTACTGAAAATATTTTCATTTACAACACTAGTCATGCTATAGAAGACAATGCCAATACGCATTCCGTAATAGTTACTTGTCTATCAAAATAATAAGCATAATATCAGTAAGTAAAAGTCCCGCTACGTAAATAAAAATTATAATAATACCAATTTAATTAGGAAAAACATTATTCTTTCGAAATCACCAGACTTATGGTTTTTACAGTACGTCGTTTATTACATTAGAACACTATCGAATCCGATTGTTGCCGTATCATGATTGTTATTACAACTAATATATAGATAAAAACACGTTGATTTCTCTTGGAACTAATGCGAGCTATTAGTTTTTTGAGTTATAGTCGATATTTATTTTTTACCGTTTATTATTTCCAATAAATCATTTAAAGGACTTTCACTTCGTTTATTATTTCCTATCTGATGTGGCCATATTTTACAGCCCACACACATGCCTGCGATAATACTATTACAATATCTGTGAATGTTCGAAAGTAAAGATTCAAAAAAAAAGTTTTACTTTGAAACGAAGCTGTTTTCTTATACAGGGTGTTCCTAAATGATATGCGAATATTTAAGGGTGTGAATCTACATGAAAAATTTATGATAGTATGCCTTATAAACTATGGTCCAAAAATGTTCCGTTACGAAAATACGCGGTGTTAAACTTTTAGGAAAAAAATGGAAATTAATTAATATTTTCGAAACCCCTAAACAGGCAGCTACAGTTGATGAAAAGGCAAATTTTTCAATACAAAAACAATAATATACTTTAAGTGGCGTGCGTACGGGCACTGACTTCGATATTTTTAAAGAAAAAAATGGTACGCCAATGTTTTTTTTCCAAATAAAAAATATTTTTGAATTCACCGTTTAATTTGAAACATAAGAGGTCTCTTGAATTGTTTTCCTGCGATGCACAGTTTTTGAAAAAATAAAAATAAAAACTTGCACATTAACACGAAAAAATAAACATACGGATTGACATGTGCATATAATGAACAACTTACACTTACAACATACAACATTAACAAAACATTACAACTAAAATTGAGTGATTATTACAAAAATTGTTGGAAATGGCTCCTTTCACTTAATATACATGCTTCTGATGGATTCGCGTAGACGTTGAAATATTAATTTTCCTAGAAAATAAAACAGTTTTTATTTTTTTTTCAAAAACGGTGCATCGCAGGAAAACAATTTAAGAGAGCTCTTATGTTTCAAATTAAACGGTGAATTTAACATATTTTTTTTTAAAATATTGGCGAAGTCATATGCATGCCCGTACGCACGCCACTGTTAAAGCTGAAAATTGTTTTTGTATTGAAAAATATGCCTTTTCATTAACTGTAGCTAAGTGTTAAATATCCCTGAGATATCTCTGGGGGTTTCAAAAATAATAATTAATTTCCATTTTTTTCCTTAAAGTTTAACACTCCGTATTTTCGTAACGGAAGATTTTTGGACCATAGTTTATAAGGCATATATTTGCATATCGTTAAGGAACACCCTGTATAGGATGAATAAACAAAATATCATGAGGTAAATAATTGATACCTTGCATAATTTTTTTCCAAAGTTATAAAAATATTATTTCTTGCGGCGTGATTGACAATATAAAAGTCCCGATTTTTGGTAATTGTTTAGAATTGCGACAAATTTTTTTTCAAAATATTCTACTTTTTGGCACCTTGAAAAATATAATTGAATAAATATTCAATAAAAATTTGATTTTCTTAAAGGAAGTTCAATTTAAAAGGCTTTATTTTGTTTTGTTTTTGCCTAATATTTTTATAAAATATTTTTTTCTTTAAAACTTAATTTTTTTTTAATGTTTATTTAAAATAGAACAATTTGAAAAAAAAATGAAAATATTCATTTTTTGATTATTTATAATGTTTTTACAAATTACATTTTTTTTTTTGAGTTGTCAATTTTTTTTCTTAAAGTTTTGTAAAAATAAAATAACTTACAAAAATGTCAATTTTTCGGGGGTAATACCACGAGTGCTTAAAAATTACCGATAATTTTCATGAAAGCTTGTTATTTATAATTCCACGAGTTCGAAGAAACGAAAAAAACACAAAAAGGATATATTCGTTTTTAAAAAATATACAGGAAAGTTTAAAAATAAAGCCCTGTTTACTTTAAAATGGATAACCCTGTAGATGACCAAATCGACTCATTTTGACTGATTTTGACGTTTTTCTTAAAGATGTCTACAATAATATCTCTTTTTTTAACTTTATCACCCTGTGTCTCAAAAGTTTATACTTTTAGGACACACGTTCATAAAAAGTTTTTTTCTTAAAATAAATCCAAGAATCACCCCCTCAAATCTTAGCATGTCTTCCAACACTTCCGAACAAAAAAAATCTGGAGGTGCTAGATCGGGACATCGTGGTGGCCACCTTATAGGAACATGTGCTTCTATCCAGCGATTTTTAAAGTGTAAAGTGAGTATTTAAATACTATCCTATTCCAATTGCGTTATGGGTAAGGGAAAGAAATTATTTGAGTTGAGACAAAGAGATACGATATAAAATAACATTTTTTTAATGGGTACCTTATTTTTTGCCTGTCCTTTAAAAGCGTAACATTTTTTCCTATATTTTTTAATAAAAAGAATTTGGTATTTATTTTTGGTCACAACAGAATTCTATCAATTTATATGAGAATTCAGTGTATTATAAGTGGTAAGAAACGTGTAAAATGCAAAATAATTAAATATTGTTTGAATTTTCAAAACATAATTTTAAAGTAATTCTTATATGTGAAACGGTTCTTAGATTAATTTTTAGCATATAATGTTTAATAATTTCATATGTAATTACCGATAACTGAATTAAACTGATAATTAGTTTATTGGAGCTACCGACCTAGATACATTTGTAAACATTCTTTTAAAGCGTTGAAATTAGTTCTGAAAACCGTTACTTCAATAACAATGTACCTGAAAAACTTGATATCAAATTACTTTATTTAAACTGGTATATGATGGGTATTTTGAACTTTTTTTTTGGGTTTAATGATGGATTCCGTTTAATCAGCGATTCCCTGGCCAAAAATAAAGACAGAAATACACTGCTGTTTTGTGACGTGTCGCGAAAGAAGCATGTCGGGTTCAAACAAAACAAAGTACGAATGGCACTTGGTAAGACAATTGCGCCAATGAAACAGAGTAAAAAGCAAAATATTAATTAATCAACAATATAAAATACAGTTGCTACTGAGTTAACAATGAACGACACGATTGATAGAACCGTAAATTTACCGATTTTTTTAGTCAGTAACTTGTTCCCATTTATCTGATAGCAAATTTCGATTTTTGACATTTTAAATTTACGAATACGTACTTATTTATAAGTTGAATTGTCATCTAAAAGTTAAAGCGCAAAAATTATTAGTATAAATAAAAATTTAAGTATTAAAAATACACAGAAAACAAGTAATTACACACCACCACGAGACACAAGCTGAGCAACTTGATCATCAGATATACAGGGTGACTCAGACTCTTTTTAACATGTTATAAAAACAGAATAAAAAGTTTGGAGATAATTTTATTAATACATTTTGAAACTACAGGAATTCGGATTTTACTTTAAAATTTTACTTTTACTCTTAAATGTTGAAAGACCCGCTGACACATTTCAATAGAAATGTTGCTAATGGCCTCTCGAATGTATATACGATACTCTTTAAATATCCCCACAAAAAAAATCAAGGGGTGTAAGATCTGGTGATCTTGGCGGAAAAGAGATATCTCCTACTTCTTTGAAGATGCCCGTGGCCGCTCTGTAACTGTGATAGGCCAACGGTACACTGCAATGCTTCGCCAATTTTTAACTTTAGCTCTTCAAAATTTTACTGGTTTTAACTCCAATTGAACTTGGTTTCAACAGGATAGGGCGACGGTACAAACAGCTGCAGCATCAGTAGACAGTGTACGCCAATTGTTTTCAGGAACTGTTATTTTGAAATTTGGGGATATCTTTTTTCCGCCAAGATCACCAGATCTTACGCTTCTAGATTTTTTAGTGGGGATATTTAAAGAGTATCGCCTATACCGATCCTCCAGCTACTACGAAGCAGTTAAAAGAGAACATTCGAGAGGCCATTGGCAACATTTCTACTGACATGTGTCAGCGGGTCTTTCAACATTTATGAGTTCATCATTGGAAAAGTGCTATGCGAGGGATGGTCGACATTTGGACAACATTGTGTTTAAAAAGTGAAAGCCACATTCCTGTATTTTCAAAATGTATTAACAAAATTGTCCCCAAATTTTTTAATGGGGGAAAAAAGGGAAAAAAAGGAACCTTTTTCCCGGTTTTTTAATTTTTCGGCCCTTTTTTAAAAAAATTTTTTTTTTCCCAAAATTTTCCCAATTTTTTTTTTGGGGGGTTTTTAAAATTTAAAAAAAAAATTTTAAATAAAAAAAAAAAAAAAAAGAAAAAAAAAAAAACCCCCCCCAAAAAAGGGGGGGGGCCCTTTTTTTTTTTTAAAAAAAATTTTTCAAAAAAAAAAAAATTTAAAAATTTTTTTTTAAAAAAAAAAAAAAAAAATTTTTTTTTTTTAAAAAAATTTTCCCCTTTTTTTTTTTTTTTTTTTTAAAAAAAAAAATTTTTTTTTTTAAAAAAATTTTTTTTAAAAAAACCCCAAAAACAATTTTGGGAAAAAAAAGGGTTTTTTTTTTGGGGGGGGCCCCCCCAAAATTTTTTTTTGGAATTTTTTCCCAAATTTTTTTTTTAAAATTTTACGGAAAAAAAAAAATTTTTTTTGGGGGGGGCCCCCAAAACCCAAAAAAATAAAATTTTTTTTTCCTTTTTGGGGGTTTTTTTTTTTTTAAAAATTTTCCCTTTTTTTTTTTAAAAATTTGGGGTTTGAAAAGGGTTCCCCCCAAAAAAAAAAAAAAAAAAAAAAAAAAATTTTTTCTTTTTTTAAAAATTTTTTAAAAAATTTTTTTTGGGGGGTTTTTTAAATTTTTTAAAAAAAGGGGTTTTTTTTTTTTTTTTCCCCCCCCTTTTTTTTTTTAAAAATTTTTAAAAGGGAAATTTTTTTTTTTTTTTTCCCCCCCTTAAAATTAAAAATTTTTCCCTTTTTTTTCCCCCCAAAAAAAAATTTTTCCCCCAAAAAAAAAAAAGGGAACCCCCCCAAAAAATTTTTAAAAAAAAAATTTTTTTCCCCTTTTTTTTTTTAAAAAAAAGGGGCCCGGAAAAAAAAAATTTTTTTGTTTTTTTTTTTTTAAAAATTTAAAAAAAAATTTTTTAAAGGGGTTTTTTCCCGGGAAAATTTTTTCCAAAAAATTTTAAAAAACCCCAAAAATTCCCCTTTTTTGACCAAAAAAAAAAACCGGGAAAACCGGTAAACTTTTTTTTTCCAAAAAAAAAAAAAAGGTTTAAAATTTTTTTTCCCTTTTTAAAAAAAAACCCCCCAAAATTTAATTTTTTTTTTTTTTTTAAACCCTTTAATTAAATTTTTTTTAAAAAAAAAACCCGAAAAAAATTTTTTAAAACCTAAAAAAAAAAACCTTTTTTTTTTAAATTTTTTAAATTATTTTTAAAAACCCCCCCTTTTAAAAGTTTGGGGGCCCCAAAAAAAAAAAAAAATTTTTTGGGGGGTTTTAAAAATTTAAAAAAAATTTTTTTCCCCTTTTTTTTTTTAAAAAAAAAAAATTTTTTTTTTTTGGGTTAAAAAGGGGTTTGCCCCCGGAAAAAAAAAATTTTAAAAATTTTTAAAAAATTCTTTTATTGGGGTTTTTAAAAAAAATTTTTTTTTAAAAAAAACAAAAATTATTTTTTAAAAAAAAAAATTTTTTTTAAAAAAAGGGGAAAAAAAAATTTTTTTTTTTTAAAATTTCCAAAAAAAATTTTAAAAAAAATTTTAAAAAAAATTTTTTAAAAAAAATTTTTAAATTTTTTTTTTTCCCCAAAAAAAAAAATTTTAAAAAAATTTTTTTTTATTAAAAAAATTTTTTTAAAAAAATTTAAATTTTTTTTAAAAAAACCCCGGCCAAAAAAATTTTTTTTTAAAAAAAAAATTTCTATGGTTTTTTTTAAAAAATTTTTTTAAATTTTTTTTAAAAAAAAAAAAATTTTTTAAAAAAAAATTTTTTTTTTAAAAAAAAACTTTTTTTGGGGTTTTAAAAAATTTTAAAAAATTTAATAAAAAAAAAAACCCTTTTTTTTTTTAAAAAAATTTTTTTTTTTCTTTTTTTTTTTTAAAAAAATTTTTTTTTAAAATTTTTTTTTTTTTTAAAAATTTAAAAAATTTTTTATTTTTTTTAAAAAAAATTAAAAAAAATTTTTTTTTTAAAAAAAAAAAAAAAAAATTAAAAAAAAACCCCTTTTTTAAAAAAAATTTTTTTTTTTTTAAAAAAAAAAAAAATTTTTTTTTTAAAAAACCCCCCTTTAAAATTTTTTAAAAATTGGGGTTTTTTTCCCCCCCCCTTTTTTTTTTTTTTAAAAAAAGAAAAATTTTTAAAAAAATTTTAAAAAAAAAAAATTTTTTTTAATAAATTTTTTTTTTTTTTAAAAAAAATTTTTAAAAGGGTTTTTTTTTTTGGGTTTGGAAAAAAAATTAAATTTTAAAAAAATTTTTTTTTTTAAAATTTTTTTTTTTAAAAAAATTTTTCCCAACCCTTTTTTAAAAACCCCCAAATTTTTTAAAAAAGGGGTTTTTTTTTTTTTTTTAAATAAAAAAATTTTTTTTGGGGGAAAAATTTTCCCCCAAAAAAAAAAATTTTTTTAAAAGGTAATTTTTTTTTTTAAAAAGGGGTTCCAAAAAATTTTTTTTAAAATTTTTCTTTTCCCCCCGGGCCTTTTTTTTTTTTTTTTTTTTAATTTTTTTTTAAAAAAATTTTTTCCCAAAAAAAAAAAAATTTTCCCAAAAAAAAAATTTTTTTTTTTTTGGGGTTTTAACTTTTTTCCTTTTTAAAAAAAAAATTTTTTTTTTAATTTTTTTTAAAATTTTTAATTAAAAGTTAGGGAAAATCAGAAAATAGTTACGTCGGATCTGCTTCAAACTTGATCGTGTATGGCTACCCGAAAGTTTTTAAAATAAAATTCATTTGGTTTCATAAAAAGGGAAACGGGGGCCGGCCACCCCAGTAAATTTTAGGGCGGAATTCCCATAAGTTTAACATTTTAAAAAACCAATTTTTTTAAATTTAAAAAAAGTGTTGGGGCAAATTTATCTTTTTTTTTTGAAATATTAACGATTATTTTTAAAATTTAAAAGGTCAATATCTCAAAAACTACAAAAGCTACAAGAAATTTTATTTGACATGAATTATATATTTTTAGAAGACCTTTAATTAAAGATATAACATTTTTGTCTAAAAATATCAAATATTTAACAAGTTTACTAACAAGTGTTCCATTCATTTTTTTGAGCAGTGTATTTAGATTTTTTGTCCATTTTTTGTAAATTGCACCACTGTTTCAAAATAAGACTCGACGCTGACTACTACATAAAGCTTATTTTTGTCAATGCTTTTTTCCAAACATATTTTGTATGAAATAGTGCCATATTAAATGTGTCTTTTTGCAAAATTTAAATTGAGCTATTAAGATGTTGTCACGTGATGCAAAGTTTATTTATTTTTGACCCTGTATAAAGTAACTTCATAATATACTTATTTTTGAAAAAGTGGTCGGTGTGTCCAAAATCCTGATCACATTTTAAAATCTTAGACCGTTTTGACTTCAGAAACTCTCGTTAAGTCAGATTGCAAACTTCTAAAATACTCTGTAAATACAGTGTGTCCCAAATCCGGACTACATGTATCGCTATCTCGTTTAGTATACAAGATAGAGAAATGTTTAAAAGGGGAACGTTTTGGATTTAATGCTGATTTTGACTGTGCAGTTAAATTTTTTCTTGGAAATTTAGTTCCGAAAAGACAAAGTGAAAATCGTTTATTGTAATTTTTGCTTACGATTCATTTATTTTAATTTTGACATGTTTTAAACTATGACATTATTAGGACACTTTTTGGCGACGAACATTTTGCCACCAATGTTATCTTCGATTATCTTTTGTTTCTCAGTTACTAACCAAAACCTTCGATTTTTATGTTGCGACTATCTTGATTTTTTGATATTTAAATAGCTCTTTAAATTTCCTTTTTCACAAAACCCCACTTGCCTCTAAACAGTTTAAAAACTATTTTTTTTATATTTTTTTACAATAAATTTGACAACGCCGGTCTGACGCCTCATCAACCCGCTTCGTGTCAATTTCCCTTATAAAAGTAAGACATAAATGTTTATTTTGCAAACAGAACTGTTGGTATTTTTATAAATATAAAATTAAGGTACAAAAAACAATCTGCAGGGTGTTCCAAAATGCGCGGTCAAATTTTAGGAGGTGATTTTTCATAAAAAATATACACTTAAAAAAATAGGTTTTTTGTAATTATCTTCAATACACGTGGTCGATTTTTTTATAATTCGTCAGTTGTATTTCTTTTAATAAGGGCCTAATTAAAACTAATTACGTCAAGTCAAGGGACGCTTTATTGAAATTAATTGTGTACTACTGGAGTACGCAAGTAATCAACCAAGAAGCTTACCTTCTGAAGATGTCAACCACTCGTGCTGGCGAAACGTCAAGAAGACCAACTCACCGACGACGGCCTAACAACCCAGAAAACAGTAGTCTATCTAAGTATCCTTATTTACATTAACAATGAATTAATAAAAATCAAAATGGCAAGTACCAAAAAAACCTTTATACTTGCTATTTTTATTGAATTTTTGCCATTTTAAACGTTTTTTGATTTTTATTTTAAAAAATTTCATGATGTGCTCAAAGCACTGAAATAAATAAATACGAGTTTATAAGCTTATTTAGTGCAATATTAAACATGAAAAAAATGTTTTAATAAACGATCAAAAAACATGTAAAATGGCAAAAATTAAAAAAGAAGCAAGTTTGAAGGATTTTTTGGTCGAACGAGATTTTCACGAGGAAAAGTTTCACCTGAAAAAACCTGGCTGCCACAGGTCACAGGTGCTTGTTTGTCAAAGTCAAGAATTTTAAAAATACGTTTATTACTTTTTGGAGTAGTTTTATATTGAAGTTTTCATCAGAAGAACGGCTTCAAATTATAAATTTCTATTATAAATGTGGAGAAAACGCCAGGAACACAACGAAGATATTTTGCAAATTTCCCGAAATATATCAGTAAAAACGGTTTTAATACTGAAGGTCTTATTCGAAGAAAAAAAATCGTTACATATTAGAAAAATGACTAAAATGAGAAAAAGAAACCGGGATTGAGCTATCCTAAATTATTTTACTTTGTATCCCATGAAGTCAATTACTGACGCAGTTAGAGACTTGAGGTGTGGCCCTGCAAGAAGAAGAGTAACCTATGCGACGGTTCAGAGAACACTGAAATATTTTAAGTATCTTCCATATCACGTTCTTCCAGTGCAGCATTTAACACGTGAACAAAAGAAACTTTGCTTTCAATTTGTTTTCCAAATTTTAATCCATGAACAAGATAACGATCCTACCCTGTTTCAAACGATTCTTTGGACGGATGAAGCTACGTTCACTCCATCGGGAATGTTTAACCGACGCAATTCGCATAGCTGGGCAAGACAAAATCCCAGGAAATTTCAAGAGATTAAATACCAAGGGAGGTCTTCTCTTCATGTCTGGTGTGGTGTGCTTAAAAATAGAATTGTCGGGCCAATATTCTATGAGGAATCCTTAACTGAAGAAAGATATCTCAATCTTCTTGAAAACGATATTGAGGACATTTTAGAAAAATTGCCACTCGAAACGTATCGCAAGATAATTTGGCAACAAGACGAAGCGCCGCCCCATGCTGTTCGTCAAGTTGTGCAGTATCTCAATCGCCGATACAATCAGTGGATTGGACGTTATGGCACTATTAGATGGCCACCTAATATTCCAGATATTACAATTTTGGACACTTTCTATGGGGTCACTTGAAGAATGTCGTTTACCAAAATGGGAACACAAACACGGAAGAAATGAGAAAAAAATTTGTAAATGAAATTAATCGTCTTAACCAAGAACCTCAAATAATATCGGCGAGCTTAGAAAGGCTAAGAAGGGGTTATAGATCATGTTTCAAAAATAACGGGAGTCATATAGAACATTATAAAACTACTCCAAAAACTAATAAACGTATTTTTAAAATTCTTAACTTTGACTAATAAGAACCTGTGTGGCAGCCAGGTTTTTTCAGGTGAAACTATCCTTATAGTATCATGCAGTTTTTAGACAATTGCAGCAGAACCGCAGAAAATAAACCCAGCAACCCCTATATCACCGAATTATCGTGAAAAACTCTATCTATTGATATAAAAATATACGGGGTATTCCATTTAAAAATACGTCAATCGTGCTGTAACTCTTTTTTTTTACTACGGAAAAAAATACACGAAATGGCTATATTCGTTTTTTAAAAAAGTACAGGGAAGTTCAAAAATAAAGTCCTGTTTACTTGAAAATGAATAACCCAGTACATGTACATGCCATTCTGATTTTTTAACAATTCATTGTAGTTGTACATAAAGATACTTGGACTTAAAAATTTAATAAAATGACCCAAATTGAAACTTTGAATATTTACGAATATGATGGGCGAAAAAAGGCTGAATTTTTCCCACCTTCCTTTAACCGTGCATTTTCGAAACACCCAGTAGATTGTTCTTTTTGACTTTTACCCAGAATGTCATTTTCTAAGAAATCTAAAAACTTTTCTTAAACTGCTTTTATTACGGTTCACAGTGTTTAACAACTTCTCAGTAGGCTCGTGAACTCGCATTTTATATACGCGGCCGACTCGATTGCGAAAGCTTTGTTTTCACAGCCAACTTGAGTCGCGTGCATATTGCTGCTGCATTCTTATCTTGTGCGTGCGTTTTTTTCATAAATTGGATCGTCTAGAGTAGTTCCGCGGTATTTTCGGATTAATTAAAATCAAATAATCAGAAGAATCGTGGCTAATTAATAGACGTAGTGAAAGTTTATATATGTGCGTGATGTGATTGTGCTTTTTTTCGGATCTGGAATAAATGTTAATGATGGATTTGTGCGTTGCGGCTCCGCCTTTGATTGCTGCCGGTAAGGATTTTGTTTGTTTTGTTTTCGCTTTTCTTTTATTTCGATTTTAGTGCGGTTTCGGTTGTCGATTTAGTATTTCCTGAAAACTTAATTGGAAAAAAATTGATTTTTGTGATATTTAAAATGGTGCTATTGTCTGTGCATTTTAGTAAAAATATTGATGGATTAATTAGTATTAGAAAACCTGGTAGGTTGATTAGTTTAATTGTAATTTAATCGCGATATTGTCAAAATGATTTCTGTAAATAATCGAAAACAATTACTCATAAAAAACCTTGTTGGTGTACATCTTGCAGAGTCGAAAAAACAGCTAAAATTGACTTGGATCCATTTAAAGTTGAAAAACGGGATTTTTTAAAAAAATTTGTTTAAGTTACTTTACTCGTAAAACGTTTTTTTTTTTTAAAATTTAAATTGAAAAGTAGGGTTAATAAAAATATGTTTTGTCTAATTGAAAAAAATTTTCGTCTATAAACAGAGCTGTCGCAATTACTTTTAAAAAGTAATTCAATTATCAATTAAAACTAAAAATAATTAAATATTTTAGCAATTACTCTATTTTAATTACCACATATATTAAGAGTCCATTCGAGCCCGAAAATTGGATCCAATTTGGGGTTTGGGGCACAATGTTTTTTTCAAAAACAGTATAAGTTTCGATAATTTCAAAACTATATGAAAGCCAACACTTAAATTTTGGTTTTCTGTAATTTTTTTAAAATTTGGGTTTAGTTTTTTATTTCCCCGAGTGAAAGTCACCCTAAAATCGGTTGTAAATAGTATTTTCTCTTAACTCGCTCATATTTCAAAAATCCGTTACAGCAGAAGCATAGATTATTTCCTTACCTTTAAAATGGTGTATAATTTATGTCATTTAAGTGAAATGTATTAGGGGGAAAAGTTATCTCCGTAGGCATCGCATCGTACACCAATTTGGGGAAAAACCAAATAAAATATAATATTTTTATGCGCTATACGAAAATTGTGGTAGTGGGAGTTTGTTAGTCTCCCCCACCGTTCCGCGTCTTTTCGCCAGACCCCTAAAAAGGTAATTGAATTTTTCATAGTAATTCAATGATTTTTTAGTAATTGAAATTTCTTTTTAATAATTAAATTTTTTTAAAATTTTTTTTAAGAATTAAAAAATTGGGGATTTGGAAAATAAAAAACCAAGTACGATTACATTACCTTTTTTAAATTTATAACCAAATACAATTATTTTTTTGGAAAATAATTTAATTAAAGTAATCCAAATACGTTTTTTTAAATTTTTTTAATTAAAAACCCCCCAGCTTTCTATAAAACTAGATATCAGATGTATAAAAGTCATGCATTCATTTCGAAATATCTCGAAAACGGTTCTTACGATCTTTTTTTAAAACCAATGCAATATAATTCGAAATATTAAAATATTAAAAAAAACAAGTTTTTGACCGTTTTGTTGAAAAGATTTTGATTTTTGAAAGTTTATTAGGTCTGTTTTTTATTAAAAAAAAGTGTACACTGCTTTATTATTTTTCTATTTAATGTCAGATTTTGACAGCTTGCCTACTAAAACATTGAATAACACTGACAATGACGTTTTGTTAAACATTCTAAACCGTTGTTAACTTTAGTGCAACCTGCCATAACGGTCAGGTACCTAAATTATTGCCCGCAACATATATTTCTTTCACAAAATAAAGTTATTCGTACCACAAACCGACACCCTTCTTTGTTCCATTATAACCCTATTATTACCGCTCTCTTTAATGATATACTATTACGCACCATAATCAATATTTTTATGTAATTAGAAAATTAGGTTAACTTTACAGTCAACAGTTCTTGGTATTTTATTCGCCTTTTATCGATTTTTTTTTACTTTTTCTGCATGATAAAGTTTATTGTAGTTATATGTCTTTTAAGAATTTACGTTATAAAGATGTTTTTCTACTCCTATATTAGTAAGAACCTAATTACACACCGTCTACTTTATCAGTAAGTCTCTAATTACAAACACTATACTGTAGAAGCCAAACTTGCAAGGGTTACAATTAATTATAATATATATATATTATATATATATATATATATATATATATATATATATATATATATAAAAAAAAAAAAAAAAAAAACGTAACAGTTCCACAATCGCATTACCGCGAGCCCCCAAAATCTTGAAAACTTTCAATAGTAAAGCTGGCTATGAAACAAATAGCATCGCCTTGACAACGCAAATGTTTGTATTTTTTTTGTATTGTTACTTAAAGTTACATAATCTTCTGCTTATTTATAAAAACAAACATAAAGTCGTAGAAAAGTATAGACACAATTGAGTGGTAATTTCACCAAGTACTGCTCACGCTCGTACCGTAATTTCGAAATCGTGTGTAATGGGTTACACCCCGGTATGTAATATACTATTACAGACCGTGTTGACAACCTTAGATATATCAAATGACACGACGCAACCTTGAAAAAATTTATGTCAAATCACAGAAGACAATGTCCCAACGATTTAAACATGGGTTTTTCAAACACTTTATAAAGTTTAATAATTTTACAAAAAACAAATAGAGGATTTGCTTTTCAAAATTCAGTTTATCCCTGGGTGACACCCATAAAATAAACTTTTTTAACCAAAATGTTTCTCTCAGGGCAAATAGCATCTGGTATACACGATTGGCAAGGCAACAACTTGCATGCCAATTTTAATGCAATAGAGTAGGGTACATATGGTATGGCCCCAGATTGAAAAGAGAACGACAACTATTTCCTCTGTTTCTCTTCCAATACGACGACGGACAACAGTGATTGTTGGCTGAGGAAAGCCGGAGGATGCGCAGTATAAGCGTCCAGTATTTATTAGGAATTTTAGAATTTTTTTAAAAATCATACATTTCATAAAACTTTTCATTTAAAATAATCGGCTCGGGTATTGCAAAGCTCAGCAGGGTCATTTCTTTGAGCATTTATTAAAATGAGAATGCTTTTGAGTTTATTTTTTGAAGTTTTTTTTTATTAGTAGAATTACTTTTAATTTCATTGATTTTTAAGAATTTTCTTGATTTTTCCCACAACAACAAGAAATTTTCCGCTAGTTGGCAACACTGGTCCGTCCGAAATCCCTGTCCGCGATATTCCTCTCTTCTTTTTGCGCTGGTAGAAAGCCATGTATATTTAGTGTGGGCCTCATGCCTGCCTCTTTTTTTAAATAAAAAAATTAAAAATCCTAGAACCGCCACTGAGTAGTAACCAGTTAGTTCTGCTACTTATAACCAAAACTAGCAAGTACTAGAACTAAGAACTAGTTCTTGACAATGGGGCAAATGCTACTACATCAGACGCTTCAATATTCAGCACGTGGTTTTTTAACGCAGGAGAAAATGTCGACCTTTTTATGTGCATAAAATCTTTGGAACATTGTCTTTTGTGATTCGACATAAATTTTTTTAAGGTTGCGTCGTGCCATAGGAGACGCGTTCGAAAAAGTTAGTTTTCCAAATTTTTCCGAAATATTAATAAAAACTTTCCATCTAAAATATTATGAATACAAATTTTCTTTTATACTTAAATCTTCCGGATTAAAAATGAACTAGCAAATTAGTTAATTAAATTCAAAAAACTAGTCAGACATCACATCACGCAAATGACTGCAAGCAGCAAAGATAATTATCTAGTTGTTACTTATTACCACAGTATTAAAATTAGTCTCTTTGTATCTCTTTTATTGTTGGTCATACTGTTTGTGGTGTCGACACTGATTGTTTTTTCATATCTAGTTTGGGAATCGAGGCATTTGAATTAGCCAAAATGTTAATTTGTTCAAACGTAGGTCATTTATACCGGGTGCGCCACGTGCAGGTGTAACTCATTATATTAAGATACTATCTGAATGAGAATTAGATTTATGTGTCGTTTTTTTAATGATCAAAATTTAAATTGCTATTTTTTATGCCGTGTTCAGTTTTATCGATTAATTATTTTGTTAACTGCTTGTCAGTTTACTGCTTCTAGAGAGTTTTTTTTGCTTGCTAGCTTGTTTTAGTAAATAGCTACTAAAATCATTCCTACAGGGTTTATTCTACCGTCTGGCGGTCTATGCGCATTGAAAATTTGGATTCTCGAATGTCATTTTCGACATTTTCTATTCGACATTTTTGCGAGTTGGACCCATTTGAGAAATTAATTTTTGTTTGTGATTGTTGTAACTAACCTCCTTTTTTAAAATATTGTTTTGTTTGAACCGTAAAAAAAAAATCGGCAATTATTGATACAAAGTTTATGATATTAATTTAGTTTTATACACAATATCGAGCAATATACAGTGTGTCCCAAATTGGTGGGGAATGTATGGGATCTTGGAAACCACGATAGATAGAAAATCGGTTAAATGGGAAAAGTTTTGGACAATTATGTTAGTAAGCTAATCTCGTTTACTACATGGTTTTATCTATTCAGGTTTTTGAGAAATTTTGAAAAAACCTAAAACATGCATTTTCAAAAATCGGCCATATTTTTTTTATAATTGAAAATTTTTCAAATCTGTAAAAACTTTTTCAAAGCAACTTTTTTTGTAGAATATGACCGAGTAGTCAATTTTTATTTTCTACGTTTCGGGTTTTTAGAATCATCATCAACTTTATTTTTTCATATGGACGCCATATTGGATTTTCACGCAGCCAAATAGTGCTTTTTATTCTGATTTTAACGATGTATAACATGTTATAATTTAAGATTTTATAACCTTCATATTTCAAAAAACAAATATTTTCTTAGTTGGCCTTGATTCCGGCGAACGTCTTTTTTTTTGTTAAACAAAAATATTAGTAATTGGCAAAATAGATAAGCTGAACAGATATTTTACAGAAATGGGTTTGCGAACATAGCTATAACGTTAATACCGTGTTACAACAAAACTACACGTAACAAGTTAATTGAAACAAGTAAAAACAACAAACAATTAAAAGTGGCTAAACTAATATTCCTACTAAAATGAAGATGTAAAATATCGACCTAAAATTCAAAATGTTGTCTATATTTCTCAACATATTAACGATATTTTTTTAAATGGTCCTAACTACCCTATGAATAAATGGTTGACTTAGGTATGTGGAATTCTCTATCAAGATCCCTGGCTGAAGATGTTGGATTTTCTTTAAAATGTTGGTTAACTGCAGCATCTCGTTGTCGATTTTCTTCAACGTACTTCTTAGGTCGTGGTTTTTTAAAACTTCCGAATTTAGGCAAATTTGTAACCAGTTTTCGAAAGTATGTTAGTTTAGGATGCTGCCTTTCCGGGAAAATTGTCGAAACACGTTTGTGCAGCTATATTAACATTTCTATTGCTTTGAAAATAACGTTGCAATATATCAAGTTTTTCTTTAAATAATTAACCATTTTACAAAGTTAAAAAAAAATTAATAACGTACCCGAGCTAACTTGATAATGACGCTAGATGACATTCGCCGGAATCAAGCCAACTGAGAAAATATTTGTTTTTTGATGCGGATGAGGTTATAAACTTTAAACTATAACATGTTATACATTGTTAAAATAAAAATAAAAAGCACTATTTGGCTGCGAGAAAATCTGTTCATGACAATTATATGAAAGTAAAGTTGAGGATGATTCATCAACTTTACTTTCTTGGAATTCAATTTTTGTAACACAGTATTAACGTTATAGCTATGTTCGCGAAACCCATTTCTGTAAAATATCTGTTCAGCTTATCTATTTTGCCAATTACTAATATTTTATTGTTTACAAAAAATTACGTTCTCCGAAATCAAGGCCAAAATTTGTTTTTGAAATAAATGGTTAAACTCTTAAATTATAACATGTTATACATTGTTGAAATCAGAATAAAAAGCACTATTTGGCTGCGTAAAAATCCAATATGGCGTCCATATGAAAAAATAAAGTTTGATGATTCTAAACCCGAAACGTAGAAAATAAAAATTGACTACTCGGTCATATTCTACAAAAAAGTTGCCTTAAAGAAGTTTTTACAGATTTGAAAATTTTCACTTTTAAAAAAATATGGCCGATTTTCGAAAATGCATGTTCAGGTTTTTTCAAATTTCAAAACTGAATAGATAAAACCATGTAGTAAACGGCATTAGCTTACTAACATAATTGTCCAAAACTTTCCCCATTTAACCGATTTTCTATCTATCGTGGTTTCCAAGATCCCCATACATTCCCCACCAATTTGGGACACACTGTATATCAGAAATAATAAAAGTACAAATGTTTGTATGCCACTTATTTAATTTTTTATGCATCGAGCGATACATATTAGAAATATTAAAATACAAAATTTTTGTACGCCAATGAAATTTATTTTTTATGGAGTTATACATTACATTGTTATTGTGAGTTAAAAATCAAATTAATATTTTATATTTAGTAATATTTTTTTATTAATATATATATTACATTTTATTATATTTCATTATTTTGCCATAGCTTCCAGGTTTTCTCTCCGCCAGGAATGTTTTTTAAGCAATAATCCATTTTTTTTCGGTGTCTTTGAATATCAAGAAGGAAAAAAGTTTTTCCCTTAAGAGATTTTTACTGATTTTAACCATCTCTACTAGTTCAACTTTCTGAGCTCCACTACAATATTGGAGTTTTTTTTTTATACCAGCTCGTTTTTTCTTCTTTTTTAAAATAACACTGGATTTTGAAATACACAAATTCACAAAATCACCGGTAAGCGATTAAAATTTTATAAGGTATATTTATTATTTGCTTTTTTAAGTGCCTTTAACCGGAAATGATACATAAAAATCTGCTAAAATCCTGTGTAGAATTTACAATAAAATAATATATAGGGTATTTCATTTAAAACAAGCAAGTTGACACCTAATTCCGGTATAAACTTAAGAGCTACCAGGTTGAAAACATTTTAGCCGATTTACCAACTTCAACTTTAGTATACCTTCAGTTTTTCGAAATTTTCCAAAGCATACTTTTCCAGAAATCGATCGTTCAAATCAGTGGCGTACCATCAATGTATCCCAAAATAGGCAGGTCAAATTCCAGACAAACGCCACTGGTGGAAATTTAAAAAAAATGGGGTTTTAAAATTTTAAAAATTTTGGTTTTCAAGATAATTCATTTTGGGGTTTTTTAAAATATTAAGGTAAAACCCCATTAAAAATTTAGGAAAAATGATTTTATTTTAAAAATTTTAACTGTATTTTGAAAAGGGGAAAGCGCGGGAGCGTGATGTGATGTGGCGCGACTGAGTGGGGGGGAGGGAGGCACATAATTAAAAAAATTATGTATAGTATAAAAGGTGTATGTTTGCGAAATTTGCAATATTCCGTAAGAACGGGAAAAAACAAAACAGCCCAAATCTTTTAGTCAACAGTGTCAAAACCGCGGGCGAAATTCTTGTTTTAATATAAAAATTTAAGAAATTATTAAAGCTTCTCGTCAGAATTTCCGGTGAGTATTCAACAATGACACGAAAATCGAAATTGATTAATTTTAATATTTTGCTGTTTTTACTAATTTTCAAGTATTTTTTTAAATTAATAAATGTGTTTGATTTGCTGATTCAAATCACTTAAATTCAAGCAAATAATGGGTTAGTTAATAAATTAATTTATGTAAACACAATATCAAATATCGCATATTTGTAATATGTACTTTTTATGCCATTAATTAGGTTAACAAATATTCCAATGTTTTGAAATTTCAGAAGGATGTTTTGTTATTTTTAGCGAGGACGATGTACCAGAGTCTAGACAATCGTATTTTTAGTAATTATAGCATGTCACACATTTTTTAAAAGTTTTTTTTTCGGTTTGTAAGTTGATAGTAAAGGTATTTTTTCTGGCATTTCACAGTTAGTTAGTTCGGATTTAGGAAAAGGATTATTAATTATAATAACAAAGTGATAAGTGTCAATATTAGTTGTCAAAAGTAATAAAATAAATGGTGTGGGTGAGGTGAAAATGAAATATCGGTACACTTTTATTCTAAAATTGACTTTTCGAGAAAAAAAAGACAGTTCTGGTGGTACGTGTCTTTTCCTTTTTGTAGTGAATGTTTTTATCCTGAGCAAATATTTTAATAACCTAGAATATAGTGTTATATAGTGACATCAACAAAGTTCAATGTCAATGGTATTAGGCTAAAGTTAAGGTTAGAGTGTCAACATCGTTATTACAACGGGATGTTACTTTCAAGCCGTTTTACGAATACGAGAATTATTGCGAAAACTATTTCCATTCTGGCAGTCTATTCTCAAATCCGAATACACAGTGTCGCATACAACTAAAAAAAAGGCTTAAAAATCATTCGCATCGAAAATTTGGATTCTCAAATGTCATTTTCGACATTTTTGCGAGAAATTAATTTTTGTTTGTGTTTGTTGTAACTAACCCACCTTTTTAAGATTATTTTGTTTAAATTTTAAAAAATATCGGTAATTATTAATATAAAGTGTATTATATTAATTTAGTGTTATAAACAATTTCGAGCAATATATCAGAAATGGTAAAAGTACAAATGGGGGTTATACCTTTAAAAAATCCAGAAAATTCGATTTATTGATTATAATAATTCGTAAAGTATTGCATTTAGGCGAAAATATTATAAAACCTAAATTAAAGACTCCGTTTATGTTATATAAAATTTCTTGTAGCTTTTATAGTTTTTGAGATATTGACGTATAAAATTTTCTTTGGCCTAAATTTTAGGTAAGGAACAAGATATCAAGATATGGTTTTCGCGAGATTGTTTAAGCATCATTTAGCTCTTTTTTATGAAAGAAAATCATACCAATGCATTAAATTTTTTTGAGAAAATTAACCATTTCTGTCGGAATTTTGAAAAAAGCCTTTTACCGGCGACATGTGAAACTAACAAATCTTCAAATAATATAACTTTTATAGCCCAAGAATAGCTCTTTTTTAAATAGCCCAAGTTTGTTAAAATCGGCTTGGCCGTTTCGAAGATACAGGGTGTTTTTTAGGAAAACCTTTAAATACCCCCCACCACTTTATTTCTAGAGATATATCAAAAATTGTCATACAAAAAAGGTTCAAATTATCCTTGACTTTAAAACTCAGGTATTTCTGTGTTAGGTTAAAATAGCAAAATTCACAGAAACTCATTTTAGATTTAAGATTGCCGTTACCTTCGGCCATTTTAAAAACTTAAAATAATTTCTAGCTATTTCTCTTGACCACTTTTACTAAAAATATTTTTCCCCAACGCTGTGCGATAAATATTTTTATCGACTTTGAAAAACCAACTCTACCAGGTCATCTTTGTGAGCTCAACTACAATACTGTAGTATTTCTTTTAGAACAGTTCGTTCGTTCTTCTTTTTAAAAAAATTTGGGTCTTACTATTAAAATATTGTTCTTGATATATTAGAAATCACGTAAGCAATTTGAATAATTCTTAATTTAAATGCTAGTGTTGTTCTAGTTTAATTTTACATGCGAACATATCGAACAACTTTAATTTCATTAATTTAAGACTGGTTTTAAGGTCAGACGCTCTAGGCTTAAAAAACGTATCTATCAATCATCATCAGTCAGGTACCCAGCTGCTATAATAGGTTCTTATAGCTTTCGAACAAAAAATTTTTGTATTACCATATGATATTTTTTTGCATTGGTTATAGATTCGTCGTAAAAACTTTGACATCTTGGCAACCGACAGCAACCTTTAAATTTTTTGAATTTCTTTTGCCTCCTGCTTAGCTAAGCGAACATGTCGAATTTTTTTATTAATATTTTTTAAATACAATTTGGCTGTAAAATTTGGCTTTCAGAATTCCCCCCGTCCTTGAATTAATGTCCAGAAATTTTTCCTCAGTCCCGCATTTTTCTAGAACATTTTCCCTTGTCTGCGACTCGGAAAAAGTATCAAAAAATGCGTTTCTTCGGAAAAATTTTCGATTTAAGCACAAGAAAAGGAGATTTACAGTGAAAATTCGCAAAAATAGCTAGTTTTGTTTATAAGCAAAGGAATTGTTCATAACTTTAAGCAATGCTGGGGGCGCCGAAATGGTCCAATTTTTATTTTTAAAAGAACGTTTGAAAGCTTGAGATCTCTGCTTTAAATATGTGAAAAAAAGATATATTGATACTGTAACGAAGTCTCTAGAAAATCGTTCCAGTTAAATCGCAGATAAGCATTCAGAACATTTGGAAATCTTTGTTTGCGGAGAGGAAATGAAACAGACGACAATGTGCTGATGACGTCGATATTCTTCTACTTTTTCATTCTTTTAAATTTTGTATTCATTTAGGTATTTAGCGGGATGACGATTTGCGGTCGATTCTCTCTTATATTAATCTGTGCCTTTGCCAGCTACATTTATTTATCAATTGGACCACGCAATGTTAAGGTCAGGATCAAACTTAAAACATCTGGTTTTCTTAATCATCAATTATGTTTCGTGAGGTGTACATCCCATCCGTGTAATGTTTTTTTAATCGACTGAGTATTTTATTACACATATTATTTAATTGAAATACATGTACGAGGGGATTTTGATAAATGGTGATGAGTGGGTAGGACCCATTCGAGAAATGATTTTTTTCGTGATTGTTGTAACTAACCTACCTTTTGTTTAAATCGTAAAAAAAATATCGTAAATTATTGATATAAAGTTTAGTATATTAATTTAGTTGTATGCCAGTTATTTAATTTATTGTACATCGAGCATGCCAACGAAATTATTTTTTATAGAGTTTTACATTACATTGTTATTGTACATAAAAAAATCTTCTATATTTAGTAATACTGTTATATTTAAGGTAATATAGCTATTACATTTTATTATATTTCATTATTTCGCCATAGCTTCAAGATTTTCTCTCCGCCAGTAATTTTTTAAAAGCAATATTAATCCACTTTTTTTCGGTGTCCTTGCATATTAAGGATAAAGAGAGGTTTTCCCTTAAGAGATTTATATCATTATCTTTCTGAGCTTCACTATAATATTGTAGTCTTTCTTTTATAATAATTCGTTCATTCTTCTTTTTAACCCATCTATCTATATGTATTTTGTTGCGGTAAGTCCAAATCTTTCAAAAATTTTAAGTAAATTCCGAAAAACTGCTAAAAATGGCTAAAAATTGCGAACAATTGCAATTATGAAAACGATTTTTTTATTGAACCCGACCAAGTATATTTCTTATGTATTTCGATACGCTGAATCAAATCAAAAGTTTGTTTGGCTGTACACCCTCCAAATTTTGAGTAAATTACAGAGTGGTAGGTTTTTCGGTCAAAGTTTGGGGATGTATCGGCACGCAGGATGGAGTGGGCGTTTGCCATCATATCCAGGGCAGACGTAACGCCAGATTCTTATCAAATACTCCAAAAATATCATGCTGTCAGCGGCCTATAATGTCTATGGGAATGATTTTATCTATCAGCGACAACTGTCGGTCCATACAGCCCGGTCACCGACTGGTCAAGAAACAACCAGGTTAGAATCTTTCCTGGCCATCGCGAAGTCCTGCTAGTTAAAAAAATCCAGTCAACACATGTCCAACCCGCAAATAAAGAAGAGTGATGGGCACAAATTCAGAGAGGCGTGGAATAGTTTGACTGAGGATTACATAAGAACATTGTTCGGCTTCGATTCCTAAAGATTGGCCTTGGTGATCAAGAAAGAAATGGAGCTATCATAAAATACTGATTTTTGTTTTATAGTTTATTAGTTGATATTCAAGTTTAGTTTCTGTATAAATTAATGGAATTTTTAAACACTTCAAGTCTTTGTTTGTTTTGTTCCAGCTAAGAAATTGATATTAAAAGGCCTGTGAACGTGACTGTGTACTTCAAATATATAATTATCAGGTGAAAGCCTGGTTTACGAAAAATCAATGATTTTACACTGATTGTCAAATTTTCCCCAAATTTTAAAGGCCGCAACTGTACTTTTTTTGTGCCGGTGATATGAATCGATTTTTTTTTGGGGTTTTTTTAAAAGTCAAGGATAACGAAAGTTTTCCCCCTTTAAATAGGGGTGGGGGAATAGTTCAAACAATTTGGATGTATTTTTTTTTAAATTTGAAAAACTAATTATGCCAGTCGTAGAAGCTATTTAAAAATAAAAAAATGTGAACGAAACGCTTAAACTTTAAATTTTAAAAAAATTTAAAAAAACCAATTAAAAAAAATAGTTTTTTTTCCCTAAAACTTCTTTTTGGGAATCTTAAAAAGGTTTTAATAATGAAAAAAAAACAATTTGGCAAAACTAATTTAATATATTTTAGTATGTATAAGTAACCGCCACAACAACTTTCCAATATTGTGGTTAGTTGTGGTTACTAAAAAAGGTTATTAATATTAATATTAACGAGTTTCAAATTATCACAAACCTTTTAAAATTGCCTAAAAATTTTAATTAAATTTCTAAATAACCAAAAAAACTTCGAAATTTAAAATTTCCAATTATTTTAAAAATTCGAATCATTCAAATAGTTCGAATTATTCAATAGTTCAAACTATTCGAATAGTTCCCATTCGGAATGATTCAAATTTTTTAATTCTTTAAATAGTTTGAACTATTTTAATAAATTCGAATATTTGATTTAACATTTAAATCGAAAATTTTTCTATTAAAACCCCCCGGAAATAATTCAATATTTTTTCAGCCCCCCCCTTAAAAAATCTTTCCCCCACTTTGACCAGCTCTACTAGTTCATTTTTGGGGAACTCCAATACAATAAAAATTTTTTTGTACTAGTTCGTTCATTATTCTTTTTAAATATAATCCTCAATTTTAAAATACACAAGCTCACGAAATTACTAATACACGTTTGAAGTTTATTGATAGGTTATGTTTAATATTTGCTTTTTTAAGGGCTTTTTACCGTTTAATTATTTATATTTACACTATTGCAATTCGACAAAATTTCCAATTCGAGATTAAGATTCGCATACCACTCAAAAATGACAAGCAAAACGGGTGATCGAGACTTATTTGCGACATTTTTCAGTTGGACCTGGAGAATGGTCTTTCCCGGGTTTTTTTTCTCAAACAATAATGAATAGATTTTGGGGCTTTAAGCGTTTTTTCTGTGATTTTTTTGTTAATTTCGATGGATTTTTTTGGTGTTACCCTTCACAGTTATTATGATGCATATTTAACTGACATTAAACCGATTTATCTTAAATCAGAATAAAAAAACGTGATGTATTTTCTATTTTTCCCCTAAATGAAATAAAGAAACGGAGCAAAAAAACTAATATTGGATCTTAGCAGACCTTGTGTTTTTGGTCTGACGTCGAATTTAATGGGCTAGACGTAAAATTTAAATCCTAATAACGCCAAAATTAATCCCTTTTAAGAAAATATATTTGGGAGATGGTTCTTTTATAGGAAAGGGAAAAGAATTTGACGTGTTCTTGGATCAAAATGAATGTTTTTTTATGCAAGGGTCTCATTGATGGTAACGAAAATTTATAGCTTTGCAAATGGAATTGAATACTTAGCTAAACGAATATGAATATACCCTCGTATAGAATATAAGCAAATGATACAGATTGTTGTTATTTACCGTTATTTTTTTATTATTAACCGAACATATTTTTAGCACATGATGTCATATGACGAGCTACTTTCTATTTGACCAAATGGAGAGACCATGCCCATATCGTGCATTTTTATTTTGGCAAATTGATCTCTACGGCAGCCCAGTCTAGATACAGCAGTGTTGTTGGTTAATTCTAATTAACATTTTGTGTTTAATTAAACGAGGTTTTTTCAGTGTATTAACTAGAATTTTTAAAAAGTTTTAAAAGTAAAATTTAACAGATGGGAAAAAAAGTTACTATGTTTAACACTGTAAAAAATAATTAGAGATAACAGTGACAAATTAAAAATGTCGTTGAGTGTGCAGTGACAATGAAGTGTCAGTATATATTTGTTTTAAAAATGACTTTACGAGATAAAATGCTGGGTACTGGTATGAACTAACGTATTTTGTCTGGTTTGCATGTTTGTTCATCATGTTGATTATTGTAATTTTTCTTGTAGTGTTAATGGGGTTCCGTGACTTTTTTTTCTTTTCTTTTTAAATATTGCAGTATGGATTTTTTTTCACACCAGAAACGGCAATTTTCCCAAATTTCCCTACCCTTTTTAAAAAAAATGACCCCCTTTTTAAAAAAATATTTTTCGGCAAAATAGCCCTTTTTGGGCGTTCAAAAAAAAAAAGGGGCTTAAGTTCTTGGGTCAAAACAATCTTATGGGGGGAAATTTAAATTTTTTTTTGCAAAAATTGAATTGTTTTTAAGCCCCAACTCTTAAGCCCCTGAGGAATTGATTAATTTGGATCTTCTTAATACTATCTTTGGGGAAAAACCCCTTTTTAACAATTCTGGCCTTTCAACTCTTACTGGGTTTTAAAAATGAAGAGTAAAATTACTTTCAAAATTTCAAGGTAGAAAGCCAAAAAAGGGGATTATTTAGACCAAAATTTCCCGGGGAATGGGGAAAAGGTTTCACAAAGAACGCCCATTTTTAATTTTTTTGGACAATCACCAGACGTTCTTGGGCAGTATTTAGCCATAATAAATTGTTAATGTTAACTGAACAAAAGTGAAAAGGTAAAAACTTTATTCCCATGGGTTTTATACCTAAAGTCCAAAATTTCTTTTTTGACTCTTTTTGGGCCACCAACGGATTCCGGCTGAAAAAAATCTAACACTAGTAAATTTTTTTTAAGCCTATGATATTTTTCCCCAAAATAACAGTGAACCGGCCAAAAGTTTCATCTCCACGTTCTCATAATTCAAAAGAATAAATCACCGGCCAGCGCCCCATTAAAATAGCACCCAATTTTTTTTTAAAAAATAAATTTTATCAAAAAGGAAAAAAAAGTGGCCAACATTCCTTGGTTTACAACTTGAAGAGACTTGAAAATAAGCGTATCGGGGGGGTTTTCCCCGTGCTGTTCGATGATTTTATTTATTTTTGGTTATGGGCATTTTTTGAATTTAAAAATTTTAATTTATACGGGTTATTTTCAAAATTAAATTTTCTAATAATTGTAGTATATAGATATTGTTTTAAAAATAGTTTCCCCTTTTTAGTGTATTAATTGTATATGAAATTTAGTGTTATTTAAACCCCAACCTTTAACTAGTTATCCCCTCAAAAATTAAAAAAGAACGAATAATGGTTAAAAATGTTTACCGGGGGATCAGAATAAAACCCCAAAACAACCCCACTTTGGATGCTGCAGAGATATGTGAAATTTTTTAAAAAAATTTTTTTCCGGGCCAAATTCAAATTTTTAAAGGAAAAAAAATCAATAGTAGTAATTATTCGGACACTGGAAAATGCTTTTTTGCTTTTTTTCACATTTTTTTCTTTTCGATTGTTAAACATGAATCAGAAGCTGTTTTTGGGGTTCCTCTTGGGGGTTTTTAAAAAAAAAATTTAATTAAAATTTTAAAAATTCCCCTTTTTTCGACAAATTCCTTTAAATTCTGTCATTTCCCCAAAACATTTTTAAAAAAAATCATACTATTTAATTTTAAAAAAAAAAAACTTATAAAGAAAAGGAAAAAAAACCTTTTAAAAAAGTGGGTAAAATGTTTACCCCCAATTCAACTCGAAATTCTAAAAATGTTGACCTGTTACCAGGTTGTAATAGTTTTCTTTATGACATTTTTATAAGATATGCGAACCTTGTTTCGCTCGTCCCAATGTTTGAAAAAAAATATTCTCGATAGGAACCCCCCCTAAATTGGGGCCGAAACCCCCCGAAAATTTTGGTTTACAAGCTGATAAATCAAAAGAGCTTTCGTTTCCCCTTAAAAATGGATTTTTTGGTGAAGCAATGCATGTGAATATCGTATTTAATATTGCTTAAGATCGGGGGGGGTTGGCAAGTCGGTAAAATTTTGGATTGTCTATCGTTCTTTTTTTTACATCTTTTTTTTTTATTTAAAGGGGAAAAAAAATTTTATTTTTTTTTTTTAGCAAAAAAAAAAATCGGAAAAAATTTAAAAAAATTTTTTTTTTTTTTTGGAAAAACGAGAAAAACCCCAAAAAAAACAAAAAATTTATTCTTTACCTCAAAATAGGAGGTGTAAAAAATTAAAAAAAAAATTATTTTTTTTCTTTAAACCCCAAAAAATCCAAAATAATAGGCTTTTACTAAAAGGGGGTTAAAAAAATGTGAAAAAAAATTTTTTGCTTGCGTCATTGAAAAATTTGGACGAAGTATATAAACCCCCTTACAATGGAAAAAAAAATTTTTTGCTTTTTCGACCTCTAAAAAAGGGGGAAATTCCCCTTTGGTTTTAAAACCGGGGGCCATCACACACACACACACACACACACAAAAGTATATAAAAACAAAAAGCTTTTTACGGCCAGAGCAATTTTATTCACCCAAAAGGTTTACGCGAAAAAAAAATTTTCGCGAAAAAAAAATCTGTTTAAAAATTTTTTTTTTTAAAAAATTTTCCCCCAAAATTTTAACCCCAAAATTTTTGTGAAATTTTTTAAAAAGGGGCGTAAAATTATTTAAGGCGGCGTTTTGTTTAAAAAAAAAAACAAAAAAAAAGGGGGAAAAAAGGTGGTGGATTACGAAATTATCCCCAAAGAGAACAAACATACAATGGTTTGATTTATTAACTGATCTGAAATTACAAAAATGAGGGGCCTTTCCCCGAATTTCATTCGAATGCCCCTCTGAAAAATTTCGGTTTTTTTATTAACGCTATTTTGGCCCAAAAAATTTTTAAAAAAAAGATAAAAATTAAAAAAAAGTGTTAGTGTAAAAGAACCCCTACCCTTTTTTCCTTTTTTTGCTACGGGGGATTCATATCAAGTTTACAGTATTTGTTAAAAAAATTTTCAAGCAGCTTATTTCTGTTTATTGTACCGGGGAAATAGGGGAAACTTGGGTTGATGCGCTAAAACAGCAAGAAAAAAATAAGAAAAAGAAATATATATTATTATTTATTAACAAAAATAAGTATCCCCAAAACAATACAAACGTGCAATAAGCAAAAAAAAACTGAAAATGAGAAAATGTCTTTTTACTTATAATTCCAAAAAACCCCTCATTTATGTCTGGCATTCGAAAAGAAGTATGATGGATGGGGCTTTTTTAATTCCCCGGGGACTCGGAGTAAATGGAGCTAGGTGTATGGGGGAGGATGTAAAGTAGATGATGTATAATTTGTTGAAGGGTAGGGGGGTTTATGGATGACATATCATACTTTCCTATATTTTGCAATTTTTAAAATCTGATTTATCGCGTTCTCAATTTTTTCACTTCCGGTGATTTATTTTCAACTTGTTTCCCATGTCTTTTTAAACAAACATGGATCTTGGGGGTTTTTTTTGGGAAAAGCCAAAACCCTTTAAAAAATTTGTAATTTTCCCCGCTCCCCGTCATCAACTTTCTTCCCCAAATTTTTCTTTTTGGGGCTGGGGAAAAAAAGGGCCAAATTTTGTTTGATAGTGGATCAGTTTTTTTGGTTATGTTTAAAATTTCATTTGACTGTTCCCCTATTCTCCACTGATTATGTTAGTGGTTGTGTTTTTTATTTTCTGAAAAAAATGTTTGAACCTTTTCCCCCCCACCCAAAAAAAAAAGAAAAAGGTTAAAAAAAATCTCAAAAAGGGATGATTTTATTTACCAAAAAACAGTTTTTTGTTTAAAAAAAAAATCACTACAACCCCCGTAAAAACGTCTTTTATTAACTTTAAACTTCAATTTTTTTTAATAAATTTTGTTTTTTTTAAAAATCCTCATTCAAAAAGAAGAGTGGTTGGAAATTTCAAAAAAAAAATTTTTTTATGGAATTTTCCAAAATTGCGGGGGCGGTCGAGGGAAAAACATATCATTCAACCCCCCTTCAATGGTGGTATTATATAAAATTTAAAAATTTTTCCTGGTATTGTGTTGTTAGCCTTAGTTGATGCAAACAAAAACTTCATTTATTTTTGATATTTGGTTGCCAAGGCCGAAATTTCAGACGGCGGAGTTTTTAAACAGAGTAAATTGTGAAAAAAAGTTGACAAGTGGGGAATTAAATCTACCGGAGGGGGGAATTTTTCCCAGGGGGGGAACAAAAAATTTCCCCTTTTTTTTTATTGGAGATGACCAAAGTGCCTTACCCCCCAAATTTTATAGACCATTCTCAGGAACTTTTCATAAGGGATCCCCCGAACGTATTTTTCAAAAGGTTAAATAGGGCTCGTAGAGTAGTGGAAAATTTATTCAAAACATTTTCTTTTATTTAGAAAATTTAAAAAAACCACTAATACACCCGGGAAAAAAAAGGAAATACATCGTTTAAGCTTTTTTATTTACACAATTTTTAAGAAGGAATAATAATTCCAGAAATTTATATACCCCCAGGAACATTTGACAATGAAATCAATGGAGAACTTATAGCAGGTAGCTGGAGGAAAAAGGTATTCAAACTTCTTTAAAATTAAATTTAAAAAAAAAACCCCAGAAAATAAAACTGAAAAAAGCTCAGCAAGTTCGAGAAAAAATTTTTTACTTCATAAAAACAAGGGAAAATGTCCCCGGGGGAAAAAACAATATGCATAGACTTTTATATTGGCATTTAATAAATGTAATAATTTATAATTTATAAGTTATATTTAAAAATAAAAAATACTAGTACAAACCCCGTGTTGACCGAAAATTGAAAAGGTCATCTTTTTTCCCATAAAATTTTGAAATCGTTTTCCCTTTTTTATATATATATATATTTCTTCAGCACCTAGTAAGTAAATAAAAATTGGTTTGAAATTTAAAAAATTTTTTTTTTATTTATTTATAGTTCAATTTATACTTCCCCCTTCCCGTCCCTACGCTTTTTTTTTCCTTTTGCTTTCCCCTCTACGAAAAAAACCTAACAAACTGTTAATTTTTTTTTTTTCGTCCGAAACATTGTTTTCCCCAAATTATTAGCTATCATATCCCACGCGTCCACTTTTTTTTTCTTAAAATGTAAGGGATTTTTTTTATTTCCCCTAAAATGGGAAATTTTCATATTCGTCAATTAATTTTAGCGCAAGTTCATTACTCCATTCCTTTTTTAAAACCTCGATATACAAAATTTTTGGGGAAAAAATTTACAACTCGCTTTTACGAAAAGACCAAAAACCCCCAAACTAAAAATATTTTTTAAATGAGCCTCTTACGCGCACGAAAACCCTTTTATCTTTTCCCCAAAACCGACGAAGCGGATCACGTTCGTACAGTGAAAAACGTACGCGCACGTATGTTCTTGGTATTCCGAGCATTTTTTTGCGTAAACCATTCGTGTGAATAAAATTGCTCTAGTCAGTACCCAGCTTAAGAGTTATAGAAACATTTGTGATAAGAAAAATAATAATGGAGATAAAAACGAAAATGTAATTTTTAAATAAGTCCAAAATAGGAAGAAATATTTTTTTTTTTTTTTTTAATGTGATTTTTGAGGTTTTTTTAAATTTTAAATCATGTGTTTTTTCATTGGGATCCCAAATTAATCAAAAAAATTTTAGAAAAATTAAAAAAAAAAAAAATTTTTAAATTTTTTTTTTTTTATAACGAAAAAAAACCCGAAAATTCGGTTTTTATTATAAAAATACAGCTCCTTTTTTTTAATATTATTTTTTAATAAGGGTAAAAAAATTTTAATATTTGTATGTGTAGGTTTTCTGTAAATTTAGGTTTCAAAATTATTTCATTTTTTTTTTTTAATTTGTGAGCTTTTCTTTCTAAAGTGAAATGAATATTGAGTTCTTGTGTATTAATGTGTGTTAAAAAAAATTTTTATCATATTATCACTTTTGTTTCAATTTAAATCATTGCGTTAATTTTTTTTTTTTTATTCTGCGGGGAAAAAAACGTTTTGTAAAACCTATTCGGTTGTTATAAAAATTGCAATTATTTTAACATAGTTGGTATTTACCGTATGCTACCCCCTATTTGTAAAATACATCTATTTATATTGGGTGATGTCATATAAGGATTGTAAACTTTCCATTCGACCCAAACGGGGAAAGATCATCAACGATTTTTAAAACGAGTTGTTGTTGCAAATATTCTTGTGTCAAGTATCTTGGTAGTACAGTATAATGATTTTATTTGGTTTTAATAGGTTATACTAGTTATTTAAGTGATTTTCAAATTTAATTAAGATGCTGTCAAAACCTTATTTCTTGTAACAAATGATTTATACCAGGGTGAGCCAAAAAATTGTCGATCTGACAATGAAGACACAAATTTACAATTTTGATATTTTTTTAATGTAATCTCCTTTTAGGTAGTTCCTTATAAAAGACTTTTCCTAAGAATTAAATGAAATTAAAAATATAGGGTTAATAAGAATATCTTTTATCCTATTGAAAAAAAAAACGAAATTTTGTTATTATCTGTGAAGCGAGATATTAACAATCAAATTGTGCATACTCAACATTGTCGATATCTCTCATGTATGAAAGCCATGCATTCATTTCGAAATATCTCTAAAACGGTTTCTACGATTTTTTTTTAAACTAATACAATGTTAATCAAAGTATCAAAAAATTAAAAAAAAAAAACCTAAATTGTTTTTTAATAGTTTTGTTAGAAAGATATAGATTTTTGAAAGTTTACTAGGTCTGTTTGTTATTAAGAAATAGTATATTAGTAGCTGTGTTATAGAGTTTTTTTTTAATTTCAGCAGACGGTAGCCCACGCCTAGGCAAGGTGCGGAAATGCTACAAGTCCAGGACCCCCGACAATCTCGAAGTTCCCTTCACCTCTAGCGAAAGTGGTTTCGATACCGAGCCCGAATCTCTGTCGACTTCGACCTGTGATAATGAGGAAGTTAACAGGTGGGTTTTAAAGCAGAAAACGAACTTATATCTTCGAAATATAAACCCCAAGATAAAGCTAGATTTTAGAAAGTCCTTAAAATCGCAATGTAATCAAACTTAGAATCTAAAACAATCGCACAACAAATAATGCCCTATTTCATCAATAAATGACACTAAAACTTAGTCAAAACCTATGATAATGTGTGTTATTAAACACACAGACACTTAATTATTTACTTAACATCTAAACCAGTCGTTCCCAAACAGTGCACCGCGGTACACTAGGTGCACCATAGAGCTCATCCATGTACACCACGAAGCCTTAAAAAAATTTGATATCCTAATGTAAATCAAACGAGATAAACGCATTACCTAATTTATTTTTCATTGTTTGCCAGACCGCATCTAAACTCCCTTTAATAAATTCCCACATTGGCAACACTGCGCGTAAATAACCATTGCAATCAACGCGACTGTTATTGTTTGATTTTAATCTAAATATTAATAATAAATAGAGTATTTACTTAAATTTGTATAATAGTGTGTCTTACAGGTCTAAAAATCACGGGCCTTTCTAATAATTAGTAAAATGGATCGTTGGCTACAATATCTTTGAACACAACCTCAAAACATTCAAATACCGTACCTGACCTGTGTGGTAGAAATACTATCAACATCCAGTAGTAGATTTGTATTTTTGAGCAATTGTACCGTGAACAGTGTTGCCAGGTCAAGAATAATATAAGCCGTAGACTTGTCATAGGAACGTAAACTGAAAAACAGTATAGTACAAATGTTTCTCCTGTTGAATTTACACAAAAGTTTTCAAGAATATTTTTCAAAGAAAAATCGTGAAAAAATTAAACTGAACCATTGTGTTGTAAATCCATTCTTTTATTCGTCTGACAATCCAGCTTCATTGATTTCTGAGCAATACGAATGCCTGATCGATTTGACGTCGAATTCTGCGATTAAAAAAACTTTTGCAATTAGAAATTCACTTATCGAATTTGGGTACAGCTTAAAGGACGAATATCTTCATCAGATAAGAAAAAAAGGTAATTGTCTGGAAAGTTGCCTCCTCTCCGATTTTAACCAAATTTGGTATACGGGGGTTTTTTGAGGCGCTGATTACGAATCTAAAAAATATTTTCTCGGCAACGTTTCTTTTTCGAGATATTCATCATCAAAGTTGAAAATCAAACTAATCTTTTTTTCACTATTCCTCCTTTTTTTGCACATAATTCTTGATTTTTACACTAAATGGGCACACAATATATCACAAACACCTTTTAAGAACCATGTATACACTAGGGATTTTATAAGCAAATATGGCCGCTGCCTTTGAACAGTAAAGTTCGTAATTTAATGGAAAAAGATGTAAAATAAATAAAAATAAAAGGTCTTAAGAGGTGTTTATAAAATATTGTGTGCCACTTTAGTGTAAAAATTAAGAATTGTGGTTAGTTGTAGTTAGTACAAGAATTGTGTACAAAAAGAAGGGGGAATATAGTGAAAATGAGGTTAGTTTAATTTTTAACTTTGATGATGAATATCTCGAAAATGAAACGTTGCCGAAAAAATATTTTTTTAGATTCGTAATCAGCGCGCCAAAAAATCCCCGTATACCAAATTTGGTCATGTATTATTTAACAATAAACCAGACGTTTTTCCAAATAAGAAATTAACATAAGCGTTCGATGATAGGTATTTATCACTTACTTGCTAATAAAATTGGTAAACACATCGAAACAGAAGGATTAGATGAAAAGTTTGCTGATAAACCCATAGAGGGTGTGAGTTGCCGTGATCTGCTAGTTTATCTTCAAAGTTTGGAGAGAGCGCGTCAAGTTTTTTATATTATCTAGTTGTTTAGTGCAGTTATAAAATATTGTCATATTAAAAGTTTATCTCCTACAGAAATTAAAGCAGAGTTAGATGCTACTTTAGGTGAGTTAGCGCCCTCATTTTCCACCATTAAAATTAGGGTTGCACACTTTAAACGTGGTCTCATGACGTGGACTGAATATACCTCGCGTTCTGGAAGGCCAAAAACAGCAACTTCTGACAAAATTGTTTAGAAAGTTTATAAAATCGTTTTAAATGATCGCCAGCCAGCTGAAGTTTAAGAAATGAAAAACAACGCACTCGATGGGTGCCGTGATTGCTTACTTCAAAGCAAAACTCATTCGCATAACCATCTCAAAAAAGTTTTGAACTGTTCCCCAATGAATTTCTTTGCCGGAATAAAAACAAAAAAAAAAATCAAATTTTTCGAAGAAAGCAAAGGCAATTCCATCGGCAGGAAAGGTGATGGCAACAATTTCTTAAGATGCCAAATGCCTTAGTTTTATGAACTATCTTAATAAAGAAATAACTATAAATTCTGAGTATTACGCCAACCAACTTGGCCAGTTAAACTAAAATATTTACGAAAAACATCCCGATTTATCAAAAAAGACAATCATGTTCCCCCAGGATAATGCACCTTGCCACAAATCATTAATTTCTTGGCAGAAATACAGCAGTTAGCTTTGGTGGTTTTCCATACACCTTATTCACCAGATTTGACGGCATCGGATTTCAATTTGTTTTCAAATTTAAAAAAAAAATTGCTGGTAAAATATAGCCTCGGATCCAGATGTAATTGCTGCCAAGAACGCCTATTTTGAAGAACTGGACAAATCAGCCAACAGTGATGGCATAAAGACTCTTGAGTACCGATAAAATAAATGTATTGAGCTCAAGAGGCTATGTAAAAAAGATAAAAATAGTTTTTAACGTATATTTTTTTTTTCTTATTTTAGGCTAAAAACTTTTTATCCCATCTTCGAAGCCTCAGAGAAAAAGTAATGTTACTTAGTTTTCGTGTTTTATTGCAGGTTACAAGCGAAAGTAGCATTCCTTGGAGCAAGTCCCTTCTACAAAACAACATACCTGTGCCCACCTACGAGGTAAGTTTGACAGTCCCGTCTAGGAATTCGTCAAATTCATCGAACTAACCATCACCTATCATAATATGTGACTTCTTATGCATTCCTTTAATGTTAAGAATTAATCCTAACAGCGAACACCCTGTAGTTGTAATTTAATTTTAGTATTTTTTAGTATATTTACTTAAATACCTATGATAGGTATTAGATAAAGATAACTCTAGTATTGTGTTGATTTCCCATGCGTTTATTGATGCCTCTAGGCATTGATCTGATTAAATGGTACATGATTTAGAAAAAGGTAAAATTAAATTAGTTATTCTCCTAGATTTTTTGAACATGTCTAAAGGAGTGTAATGTAACGTGTTATCTTGTTGAAACACCAGGTTTAAAGGGTATTGAGAAAACGCAAGGACATGTAGCAAGCTATATAGCCTCTAACAAAAACAAGAGATTCGTTTGTAAACACTATTTTCTTTCTTTCTGGTTCCATGTTTGAAGTTCTCTACATGATTGTAGACGCTGGCGTCTATGCTGTTTAGCAGAGCTGGGGTGGATCCTTAAAAAAGGAATCGATTTACGGATCCAGATCCTTTTAAATGAATCGAATCACCAATACGAATCGCGATCCTTTTTAAGAAAAAGGTTTTAGCATGGAATCTGAGCCGCGAAATATAATTGTTAATTGTTAAGCCTCATGTCGAAGTGTTGTAACTTTAAGCCAAATCAGTTTTTGGTATACATTTTTCAAATTTGAATATGTTATTTCTGGAAACAAAATGAAACCACCCGTTAATGGAACATTTTTTCAAACTGTATTTTAAAATTTGCGATGCTAGATCTTCATAAGGTTTTGAAAGGTTATTCTTGAGATAACCTCAAGCAACTTAAAATGGAACATTTGATTGTAATTTTATAGGAAGTTTCATAAATATCTTTTCGAAAAATTTTTCTGTTGTAATATAAAATGTATTAAAATTTTAAATTCATTTTTTAAGACCCTGAATAGAAATAATAAAAAGTTCCATTTAAAAGTTTCTTAGGATTATCTCAAGAAGATATTTAAAAAATATGAAGATTCTGTAGTTTTGTCGCGGATTCATGTTTCAGTATTTTTTCTTTGGGATTATTAAATTACTAAAATTAAAATCAAAAACCAAAAAAATCAAAAACACTAATCTACGTTTCGGTCAGACCGGGCAGAAACTAAAACAAAAAAAAAACTAAACTTTAAGAATTAATATATCAATATTTTGGTTCAAAATCACACGTTAGGTGTGTTTTCTTATTTAAAGATTTTAATAGACAGATGATTTAGGTTAAAATTTGGACATTTTATTTTTAAAATTTATATTTTAATGAAAATTCGGATCCTTTTGGAAACCTATTTGTTAGACAGTAATTGATTCGATTCCTACCACCCAGCTCTGCTGTTCAGTTAGGGATTGTTCTAAATGGAGACGGAACGAAATAATCATTTTTAGCGATAAACAACAATTCGACTCATCTTAAGGCAATTTTTCAATTAAAGTTTTAAATTCCGTTGTTTTAAATAAAGTGTTGATTTTTAAATAAAAGTTTTAAAAAAAAAAAAATTACAAGAAAAAAATTTTTTACATTTTCAAACCCAAAAAGTAACAAAAAAATTTTTAAAATAAAATTAATTTTTTAATTTGTTTATTTTATCATAAACCAAATTTTGTTTTTTTCCTTTTTTAACGTTTTTAAATTTTTTTTAAATTTTCTTTCAATTTTTAAGGAAAAATATAAAATTTATTAAATAATTAAAAAGGAGGTGGTAAAGATCGGCTTTTCCCCCATTAAATTGCAAAAATTCAAATTTTAATTTACCATTTTAATATTTATAAAAATCCAATTACACGGGCACAAAAAGAAGTGATCTTGGGTTTCGGACCTAAGGGTTTCTTTCGGGGAATTTTTTGTAAACACGGTCCGAACAAGGTTTAAAAAGCAAAAAAAAAAAACATTTTTTTTTTTAACGCAAATTAAAAACATAAAATTCGGAAAAAACTTTTGGAAAAATTGTTTTTTACAAGTTTAATTTAAGTTATATAATTTTTTGTCAAATGAAAATTTTTTTGGTTAGAAAAAACATAATTTTTTAACCTTTTTGGTAGAAAAATTTGTATGGAAAAATTTTTAAAAAAGTTAAAAGGTTTAAAGTTTAAAAAACGCATTTCAGTGTTATTCAAATTTTTTTTTGGCAACCTGTCAAAATTGACATTTTCTTAAACATTTTAAACCTTGAAATTTTTAACTTGCTGATTTTTTAAAACCGTACTGGAAAAATTTTTTTCAAATTTACCTTAATTTTTTTTCCCTAAATTTTTAAAATTATTAAAAAAAAAAAATAAATATTTTAAAAAAAAAAAAAAATCTTTAATAAAAAAATTTTTTTTTAACGTATAAATAAAAAACTTTTGGCCCTTTTAAACCCAAATAACAAAAGAGAACCTTGTGTTACCGGTTTTAAGGTTTACCGAAAGTTATTTTAGCCCTGGAAAAAAATAAAATAAAAAAAAAAAATGCTTGTGGGAAATTTTTTATTTTAAAAAGAACTAATTTATACAAAATATTTTAAAAACTAGGTTATTTTTAACTTAAAAAATTGGCTTTAAATTAGCAAAAGAAATTGGGGTTAGAATTAAAGAAATTTTTTTTAAGTTAAAAACCTTAAATTATTTTTTTACGTTTTATTGGGAAAAATTTTAAAAATTTGGGAAAACCTTAAATTTCCCCCCTTTTAATATAGGATTAGCAAAACCCCCCCAAAAAAAAAATAAAACCCCTTTTTAATTTTTAAAAATCAATAAATTCGGAACGTTTGAGTTCTTTAAAAAAGGAGTGATTTGATTCTTAAGTTAAAACCCCGAATTTTTTATAATTTAAATTTGTTTTAATTTTTTTAAACCCCAAATTTACCCTTTTAAAAAAAAAGGGCTCACTAAGATTTTTCTACTTTTTTTCCGTAAAACTACAAAAAAAAGATTTTTTCCGTTTTATAAAAGTTTTTTTAACTTTATTTTTAACTCCAATTTTTATATAACCTTTTTTTTCTAATCACTTTTCTTTGTTATTTTTTCCGGCATGAGATCCCTTGGTTATTCTTTATTGTAAAACTTTGATCAGGCCTTAAGTAAAAATTTTGATTTCTTTTTTTTTAAAAATTTTTATTTTTTCCTTAACCAGTTTTCCCTTTTAATAAAAGGAACATTTTTTTCCCAAAACTCTGATTTTTTTTGGAAATTTTTAATTGGATAAATAAGACCAAGGGGGGATAAAGATATTTTTTTAAAAAAAAAATTTCTCGTAAGAATTTTTTTAGCAAGCCATTAGAAAAAATTTAATTTTTTTATCTTTTAATTTTCTGGAGAATAACACGCGGCATGTTAAAGGAAAATTTCAAAATTTGATTTTTATAAAAAAAAATGTTAAATTTTAAATTAGGGTAATAAAAAAAATGCAAAAAAATAAAAAAAACAACAAAGGTTTTTAAAATGGGGGTTTTAAAAATTTTTCCCTTTAAAAAAAACCCCTCCAAAAAAGAAATTTTCTTTGTAATTAAATAACTTTTCTAAAGGGGGAATATTTGCAAAATTACTTTTTTTTTTTATCTCCTTATTTTTATTTTTAAAAATGTTTTTTCTTTTATAACTTTGGATTGGGGGTTTTCCAAAAAAAAAAAAAAACCCAAAAAAAATTCAATTACCCGTCCAAAACCTTTTTTTTTTGGCTGTTTATTTTTAAATCTACAAGGGGAAATTGGTCAAAACGTGGAAATAAAAAAAACCCAAACTTGCCATTTTTTTTTTAATTTTTCCATTATAAGTTTTTTGAACTTTTTTTTTTTTAAAATTTATGATGCGCTCAACGCAAAACCCAAAAAAAAAATGTTTTATGTTTTAAGTGTAATATTAAAGATAAAAAATATGTGGGCAAAAAGCCATCATATAATTTTTTAAAAAAAAAGGCAAAAACGGCAAAAATTGGGTTTTTTTTAAAAAAAATGGATTTTTTTTCCAATTCATTGTATATGAAAAACAATACTTGAACTTAATAAATATAATAAAATTGCCTAAATTTAATTTTTACTTCTTATGAATTGATGGGGAAAGAAGACCTCCGGGGGGGGATTTTTTTAGAAAGTGTAATTTGTATTTTTTATTTTTAATGATACATTTATCTTCAATTAGTAAATCTTGATTTATGGCAAAAGAAAGGATTTTTTCTGGTTAAAAAATTTTTTTTTTAAAAAAATTTTTTTGATTTCATATACATAGATAAAAATCCCTTTTCTTAAGATATTTAAATTTTAATCAATCTTTCAAAAAAAATACGGATATTTTTAGGGGTTATTATCGAATTATAGTATTTACAATTGTTATATTGTAAAAAATATTGGGGAATTTTTGGGGGAATTTTTTGGGTTTTTGTGATTTTTTTGGGAATTTGGTTAAAGGTTTTTTTTTTGCTGTTTTATTTATAATTATATTTTTTATAGAATGACTGCACTAAGAGCATGCTTAGCTTTGTTTTTGTTTGTAACTCTTGATTCGTGTTTGATTAAAAAATTTATTATTTTCCTAACAAGTGCGAAAATGTACTTTTTTTGCGGCTGCCGTTACACGAACCGCGGAAAAACCCAAAAAACGGAAAAAAACCCCCAAGTGTTAAAAAATTTTTACAAGCGAGAGGAAAAACCAAATAATTTTAAAATTTTTATTAAAATATTATTTATTAAC